>CAIGRN010032701.1:0-10068 GCA_903798345.1 Fraxinus anomala
GGGAAATGAAGAGTGATTGTGATCAATCATTTATTATTTGTGACTAATAAATGATTCGTAACTCGTTATTTGCGTGATTTGTAACTTAATACGAAATTTGTGATATATAAATTGCGTGGTATGGAATGATCATGTGTGATTTTGTGACTTGTATATGATCGTGACCATAAAATGTGTTATTGTGACCTATATTTGATTAAATATAAGAATATAAGTCGCAACATCTTTTGTCAGATGTAACAAAATGTAATTACCTGCTTTTTGAAAAAATTTCATCAAATTTGTTAAATTTGAAAGTTCATTTTAAATGCACGATAGTAATTTATTTTTCCCTTACAACAATGTCTTCCACCAATATAATAAAGTGTATAAAAATTAACAAACAATCGAGACATACACATTTAAGCAATTCCTCTTTTTGCTTAAATTTCTAAAAGTTTAGGGCCAGTTTCATTTGCCTGTTTTCAATTTTGAGTGTTGGGTTTATTTTTAATTATATGTTTTAAGGATCCATTTTAAAATTGCTAAAAGCGTTCAATTTTTCATTCTGAAAAACTCTTTCTCAAAAAAAAAAAAAAAAAAATGAAAACAAGTTTTATTTGAAATTATATTTTGATATTTTATTCCATTAATTTGATTATATATATATATATATATAAACTTACAATTTTTTTCTATGATTTTTATTTAAATAATCAATAAGAGCTTGAACAAGTTATATTTTTTATAATTTTTTTAAACTTCTATTTTTAAGAGTGTTTATTCTTCTAGAATTTTTATTAAATAATTTTTTATTTAAACACTTATTTCCCGTGTTTTGAGTATTCTGGGTGTTTTCAATGAAAACATTAAAAACGTCAAAAATAAGTTTTATGTTATAAGTTTAAAATATTAGACTAAATAAGTTTTGAGTATTTCACAAAATAAAAATAACTAGAAAACAACTACCAGAAACCTTCTTATATTTTATTTTTGGAAGAATTGTAGTTGCGGTCCTAAAACTTTTATTTTATTACAAACTTTATACAAATGTCTAGTTTGTGCCACCCATAGTCCCAAACATTTCATTTGACCGTTAGTTGATTAAGAATTTGACTTCAACCACGGTGGAGGCAATAATATGACTGTTGTGTTGTTATTAAAAACCCATAAAAATTGCTATCGTGGACCCATAAAAATTGAAATCACGGTGGAGGCAGTTATCACTATTGTGGCTATATAAACACGTGTCTGCAATTTGAAAATTATCATTAAAAAAATCATTTTCATATAAAGTGATTCTTTATACTTGATATTTTTTATTTTTTTTATAGAGTACACTTGAAAGTTCTGAAACCTTTATGTGATTGCTGCATAAGTGGCTTGATCGTTGTATTCTTGGAGTGATTGTCCAAAGAGATCGCAACAGTTAAAGACGGACAATTTCACTTTAGGATATCGTGTTGTCACAAACTCGATCAGTTGATAAGTTTTTCTTTCTGCACATTTATCATTTTAAAAAGTTACTGAAACTAATTATTCTCCAACAACTAATGTCATGTCTACAACACATACACATGTTTCCAAATATTTTGAAAAATCTGAATTGTTTGATGGAAAGAATTTTAAGAGATGGCAAAAGAAATTACGATTTTATTTGACAACTCTTAAAGTTGTTGAGGCTATTGAATCTGTTAAACCTGTGTCTGAAATTGCTGATACTATTTTATTTGACAACTCTTAAAGTTGTTGATGCTATTGAATTTGATAAACCCGTTGATGCAATTTCTGAAAAATCTACTAATAAGAAAACATAAGATTTAGCGAGTTGGCAACATAAAGATTATATGTGCAGAAACTATATTCTAAATTACTTGACATTATATTTATATGATGTTTATTGGTCGTGTAACTTCTAAAGAATTATGGAATTTCTTAGAAAATAAATATGTCATCGAGGATGCTGGAACAAAGAAATTTGTTGTAGAGAAATTTCTAGATTTTAAAATAGATGACATTAGAACGATGGTCAATCAAGTTGAAGAATTCTACATTATAATTTATGAAATTATTGTTGGGGGGTATAAAATCTATGAAGGTTTTCAAGCATCTTCTATTATTGAAAAATTACCACTTTCTTGTAAAAAATATAAAAATAGTTTGAAGCATAAGAGAAAAGAAATATCTTTATGGGATTTGATTATTAGGAATAGAATCGAAGAAGACAATAGAATGATAAAGTGTAAGGAGATACCAGATTTGGATACCAAGACTAATCTTATTAAAGGAGGTTCTAGTAGTAAAATATTTGTTGAAAATTTTACTAAAGGTCATAACTTTAAAGACAGAAACAAAGGAAAGCAATTCGTAGGAAAAAACAATCGATCTAAACCCCAATTTAAAAATAAAATTGTTGATGACTATTTTGTTTGTGGTAAACCATGTTACTTTGCAAAGAACTGCAAAATTAGGAAAGGAAAAACTGTGAAGAATCAGACACGTGTAGCAGAGGAAGAGAATTTTTCTGCAATGGCGACAGAAGTTAATCTAGTAAGCAACATGACATGACAGACTGGTAGGTAGATTCTAGAGCTACCAAGCACATTTGTTGTACAGGAGGTGCATTTTCTTCATTTATTCCCGTTAGTGATGAAGAATGTCTGTTTATGAGAAATGTTTCTTCCTCAAAGATCGAAGGGAAAAGAACTGTGACACCTAAGTTTACTTTTGGAAATGTCCTCAATTTGAAGGATGTCCTTTATTTACTTAAAATTAGAAAAATCTAGTGTCTGACTTTATCTTAGTAAAAAGGGGTTTAAGATTGTATTTGAGAGTGATACAATTGTACTATCTAAGGATGGTTCTTTTGTTGAGAAATGATATGCAGATGAGAGTCTGCTTAAATTCAATGTTCCAATGATTAATAATAAAGCATCTACTTCTTTTGTTTATTTGCTGGATTCTTATGATTTGTGACATGCTAGATTGGACATGTTTATATATCTTCTATTAATAAATTAATGAGTTAGGGAAACATTCCTAAGACTTATAGTTTTCCAAATATGAAATGTAAAACTTGTATTGAATTTAAGTATGCTAGAAAATCATTTCCTAAAATTGATAGAAATACATCAGTTTTAAGTTTAATACATTTGGATTTATGTGATTTAAAAAGACATGTTTCTCGTGGTGGAAATAAATATTTTTTAAGGAAAAATAAACTATTAAGGATATGGATATTTAATGCTAAACTCTTCTGGATTACCTTTTAACATTTGAAGACNTTTTTTAAGGAAAAATAAACTATTAAGGATATGGATATTTAATGCTAAACTCTTCTGGATTACCTTTTAACATTTGAAGACAAACCCTTCTTACTTTCTGCTACATTCTTAATAGAATTCATAGCAAGAAAAGTAATAAGTCCCCTCATGAAATGTGAAAGGGTCACCTTCATATAAATACCTTAAAGTATGGGGATGTTTAGCGAAACCTTTTATTTCAGCATCTAAGATAACTGAACTTGGTCCGAAAACTGTTGAATGTGTTTTTATAGGCTATGTTCTTCACAATAATACCTACGAAATTTTAGTCGTTGACTCCAAAAATAATTTGATTGAATTTTTTTTTTTTAAACTGAATCTTTTGTAAATAGATTTCCTTTTAAAGAAAAATCCGAAGAACCAAGTAGCTTTGTTAATATTGCTTTTAGAGTTAGAGAGGAGCTAATGAATTAGAAGAATCTGAAATTAGGATAATCAAAAGACCTAGGACTTCTACGGTGTGTTTGAATCTAATTTTGAGAAGAATAGAAATTTTGGAATATTGATTGATGGGAGAATGTGTGGTGGAAAAGTGATGAAATGTTTTTGATTTGTATATAATATTATTTTATTTGGAGAATGTGTGGTTGAAATGAAGAATGAGAATGAGAAAGAGAATGAGAATGAGAAATTAATAGGTGTCAAACGGAGGCTTAATTCAGTCCATACATTCTAATTTGATAGTCCAAGAATAAGTAACCAAGAAAGTTATAAATTGGTTTTTTAATTTTTTTTCGAAAAATAGACTTAAATCAACCAAGTTAAAAACACGATGATCAATTAATAATCGTAAGAAAATAAAAACAAATAAATAAATCAAATAATAAATATAAATGAAACGACAATAAGCAAAAGGGTAAAAAGAATGCAAACGATATAATTGTGGAGGTTCGATTCAAAGTAATGATCAAAGTCCTCTGTTACCAAGCTCTTGGGTATGAATAAAAAAATTTCACTATATTGATTGACTTATGATACAATCCAATCATTTACAATGCTTTCGATGACTTAAAAATAAGTAGCAACGATCCTTATATAATATTGAGATTTATGAGACCTCAATATGACCCATACTATTGAGCTTTACGGGACCTCAATATGACCCACAAATTTAAAGATGAATGATCTTACAATTTGAAACTTTTCTATTAATAAATTATATACACAAATTAAGTACAAAGTGAGAAACATGCTAACACTTAAATGAATAGCAATGAATGAAGTTCAAGTACTAGATGAGAAAATTTTGATAAAAAAGATGATATTCAAAAATTGATTAAATCAATCAAAAAATTTCAAAGTAAATATTTGAAGAATTAAATAAGATGTAAGCTTAAAGAGTTTTGTTCAAATATTTTTTACTTTAATGCTCTTAAAGAATGTTGTAATGAATGCAATAAGTAGATGTATTTATAGAGTTCAAAACTTCAAAAAATCAATAAGTTCCGATGACTCGTCCGACTGACTGTCTCTTGTTTGGATGACCAATATAACCATTTGTAAAGTAAAAATCAAAGGTCAAAACGGTCAAATTTTGGACCGTTGGAAACTTATAGTTTACCACATCTTTTAGTCGGTTAACCGCCTCTTTTGGCCGGTCAACACGTTTTGGCATGTTCGATTCGATTCGAAGGTTTTGAAAGACATGAACTTTTGGAAAGTATTTGTAACTAACTTTTCTAGATAAAAGATATTTTCAAGTTCAAATGTCATTTTAAAAGTCATTTTTATATTTGATCAAAACATTGCATTAGAATGACTTTTAATATACAAAATTTTTTTAATACATAGAAGAATTTGAGCTTAAGTATTCATTGTCAAATATCAAATTGTTAGTACATTTACACTTTATCTAAGAAATCAGTCTTTGTTAGTACCTTTACACTTTATCTAAGAAATCAGTCTTTGATCTTGCTCTTAAGTTTAGCTTTTTAGTTCTTGAATGTGTGATTTTGATCTTGACCTCATTCATGGGTCCGATTTGTGATGATAGTTTTTGATCTTTTGATGATCATGGATCAATTTTTCATCATATGCTTTGAAAAATTATAATCACTTGAATTCAACTTGTTAGTAAAAAAGATTAACTTGTTTGTTATAATCAAAACTTTAAAGTTATAATCAATCACATGTCAACAATTTTTCCCTTTTCGATTACGACAAACAAGATGATTTGCAAAATAATATTAAATAATTGACTTTACAAACCAATAGCCATTCACTTTAAAGCATATGTTTATGGAGGATCGTTGGAATAGGTAAATGTCGCCTAAAAAATAAAAAATTTGGAATTGCAAATGGGCAAAGTAACAGTTCATTTTCGGATTTTTGCCAAATAAAGAATTCACAAATGAGAAGAACCCTTTTTATAGGCAGAGGCAACATTCGTTGGATCAAATCAGTAATGATCCTACCCATCCATTCGTCAGCTTATCTGAGCAGTTAAAACTAAATGTCAAAGTTAATCAAGGGTCGAGATGAGCGGTGCATGTCAAACACGCATCTAGTCACGTGGCCTCGAACTTGTACAACCAGTTATGATTAGAATTTATATCCTAGGAGATGCGTGTCTCGAAAACAAGTGACACCTCAACTGATTTTTTTTGAAAGCACACAACTCTTAAATCATTAACACGAATCCTAAGAATGTCTGCTTAGCTCAGAGATTTCAAATTACCCATGCTACAATGTTCCATTTTCAAGTCAATTCATATTTGCCTTACAGCTTTATCAAGCTGCCTATCTTTCATAGCCTCATCATCCATGTTAGGACATCGTCTCTACCTTCCAGCTTCACATAGCTACCTATCTTTTAGAGCCGCATCCTATATACTTGGACTTTGCCTCTGCATCACAGCTTGCGTAGTTGCAGCAGTATGAGAATATCACGTCAACAATTTCTGTTCATGCATTATATGAATATACATGCTTGGATTTGTTTAACTATTGTTTTGTGCTCATATACAAAACTAAACAAACAATACCTCGCTAAATGAAGGCAAAACACTCCACATTAGAGCATCACTTCGATAATGGATCACCCCACAGCTTTATGTTCCGTTCAATTCAAAAGTCTATATATTATATAAATATCAATCCTTGAACTTGGAGGACTATTGTTATGCCCTTTTAATGAGGCTCCAAACAACGATCACATGATAGCCAACTAGCAAACTTAAACCAGGCATATTCCATATCACTATCCTACATAATTCAGCTAAGGTCATAAATTGAGGTATCCGAAGTGATGCCTCACCTTAGTCGAAGCTGACCTTCTTGGCCTAGGTGAGGTGCTATAACCTACTGTAGAGTAAATTTGAAGCAATTAACCTTTTAATGAGAGAAGACATCTCCCACATTACATATTCCAAGATATTTTCCACACAGGATCTTTCCATGATTGATTTGTGATATCTCTACAGTAGATGTCTCACAGACAACTTGTCTGTCTATTTTTCAGATATCAGACTTAGGCTGTAGGGTGGCTACTTTTAAAAAAAATTAAATGCCCCTAAACTTATGAATGATTGAGTGATATTTAGGAGAAAACATCTCAGCCATTAGGATAAGGCCACGTTTCTTTTCATTCAATGGTAATCATTCTTCCTCTTCTGTTATAAAAGCTCACAGTTAGTGTCATTTGAAGGTAATGCAATTTTATATACTCTATGTAACACTCTCGTTTTTCCTCTCGTAGATCCTCGGTGTTGGAACACAATTGTAGCTCACATCTTCAGTACGTCCCACACCTAAATATACCTATACTAGTTGATTGACTTGATCGTCGGAGTGCTCGCGATCGCCTCACCCACCACAAGAGAAAGCTATTTTCTTCTAACGTTTTGTTCAAGTGTGCAAGAGAAATGCTCGTGGACATGAGTATAGCCAAGATTTGTTAGCAGCATCATCCGTTCAGAAATTGAGATCAACAAATTTATATACGAAATGATGCGAAACCTGATTGAATTACACTAACTGTTGAAATACTAAAAGTTAAAACGTAATATCATCCATTAGAAATGATAAATACAACAATATGCATCAAGAAGGGAAAAATAAATACACACGTGTGCAACCAAACAAACAGATAACATAGTAATGGTCGAGAAATAGGTAAAGGTTTAAAAAAAATAGTAATGAATTGGATAATATTGAATAGTAAGAGACAAAACTAATTATATTTTCCTGTTCATTAAAGGAAGAATTGAAGATTATAAACTATTAGTGAGGGTATTATGATCTAAAATTGTTTTATCCCAACTTTCGTACCTTATATATTTGAATATAAATTCTTATTATTATTATTATTATTATTATTATTATTATTATTATAGATAATGATTTTAAATTTGTTGGTTCAGAATAAAAAATGAGCCTATTCCACGTTACACATTAAACTGAAGAGTTAGTGGATCACAAGTCCCGCACGCAACACATAAATGATTGTATATTATTAATTTTTTTTTTAAATATAAAATGTGTAAGAATATAAGAATATGAAAAAGCGTGTTAAAAAATATTTTGGAAGAGTTAGGATGGACTCCAACCATGTTGTAAGATTAGATCACTCATAACAGAAATTGACAACGTGAAAGTTAAATTCGCACACCTTAGGATTAGAAAAATATTAAGCGCGTGATGGATTTTCTATCAGATTTTTGCCACTTTATAGCCGTTATACAGTGTTATTGGATTAGATAGAATGACAAATGCATCCTTTTATTCTCATTTCATTCTTCAATACAGAAGGGCATTCTGGTGAAATTGTTCCTGTGGAGCCAATAATTACTTTAATAATTTTAATGGTGTAAAATAAATAAGGACTCCCACTTCCCAAGAAAAGCAAGATTGATTGATAATTGGCTGCATGTAGGAACGAGAAATATGGCGGTTCCTAGGACAAGGTCAATTTACAGCTTGTCAATTCTTGTTATAATCCAACGAACTCTATATAAATTCTTGTTTTGTCTCATTTCCATTGCAAGTTTCTCATCTTCATCCATCCAACTCTTTCCTCGCACAATCGTCCCACCAATCTTGAGATATCATGGGAGCCTGTGCGAGCAGACCTAAGAACTTGGATTTGGATAACCAGCCGGAACTTGCACCGGCACCAGCTCAGGCCCCTTCCGAATCCCCGGCCGTGCCAGAGACCATTCCCCAAGTAATCACTTTATTTATATGTACATTTTACAATCGTGTGTTGTTGCAATATTATCCCTGTTAGGATATCCTCGTGATTTTTATGGAAAAATATGCATGCCATGTTTTGGCCTGTATGGCATCACAGATATAGATCTAAATCTATGATTTGATTTTCTTGTGATTGTCAATTTCAGGAGAAGGAAGATGGAGTCAATAAGAAGGAAGAACCTTTGATAGATATTTCCGAACCAGCAATTCCAGAAGCTCCAACGGTGGAGGAAGAAGTAACAAAAACTGAACCAAAAGTAGCCGTTGAAGAAGTTGTCCCGGCCGAGGCACCTAAACCTACAGAAGCCATAGATGAGGGTGTTGAGCCAACCAAGGAAGAGAAGAAAGAGGTGGTAGAAACTGTTGAGAAACCCACAGCCGAGCCTGAGGCTGCTGCCCCAAAATCGTAATTAGGTCGAAATTTACACAAGAAAGGTTTAAGGTTTATGTTGTATTATATTATTGTTCGAGATGAATTCATTGTGATCAAGTTGAGAAAGGATACATAGATATAGAAATCATTTGTTTCTATTCTGCATGATAATTTTCAAAATCAAAAAATAAATTTCTTTTAATAAGATTTGTTGATATCTTGTACTAAACCCCAATTGACATCTATTTTCATTATAAAAGAATAGTTAGTGATTTGCACGAATTGTCGCTAACAATTAAAAAATGTTCAAACGATTGTGTAAGGAACAGAACTCTTAAGACAAAGTCCCAAAAAGAATGGCGAAAATTTACAATTCGAAAATGAACAGAATGCCTCCAAGGAGCACAAGCACACGAGTACTACTAAAAAAATCGTTTTAAAGTCAAACTAAGAAATTAAAATTACATATTCTCTGTTGAGAGTGTTTGATTCGGCGCCTTTTCTTCTATGTCTTCTCTTCCTTTTATACTCATTTGATAGTTTCTTTGTGAATAACTGCTTGGTGTTCTATAACTACACACTTTCTTTATGATGGCTGATTTGTCGTGAAACTGTCATCTCTAAATGTTGCCATGATTTTTGTTTTTCAACTGCTCAATAACCGCTTCAATGACTGCTGTTTTGGATAACCATGACGTCTCATAGTTGCCAAGATCCTGGGCGACTTGAAGGTTTGGATGAGAACGGGTTCATTCATTCTGGGCGACCGCAAAGCACTCAATTCACTCAGATTTTGGGCGTCTTGCCAGATTGGGCGATGACGTTACTTTGTTATGGGGCATCTTTTGCATTTATCAGTGGTCCCATTAGGACCTTTGTCCTAAACTTTCCAATTGGGCTTCATTCCTTGGACTATTTAAATTTGGGCTACACTTTTTGTGTGTCAACAATTACCCCCCAATATGGCAAAATTAATATCAATTATTAACCTTTGTCATATTCTTCCTTTGTATTTTTCGGTAATATTCGAAATTCCAAGAATTTCAATCATTATTTCCTTCTATAACCTGAAAATGTGCAACTTTACAAACTCCTATAAACCCAAGAGACACCCCACTTCATCGCCCCATTATCTTCACATCTGTACATCGTGCGTTCTATAAAGATTACTGTTTATCGTCTTGCTTCTTCACTACGCTT
>CAIGRN010032721.1:0-11096 GCA_903798345.1 Fraxinus anomala
CACTGGCTAGGCTGAGGTTTTTTGGTTATGGATTTTGTCTTCAAATTGAAGTTGGATATAGCCTGTAGGGATGGAAAATGTCTGGGTTTTTCTCACTAGGTTGTAAGGATCAAGAACAAGAATACTGCTAACTTTGGTGGAGCCGGCACTACTGTGGTAGTGGTGTCGGAACTTAATGTGAGAAAGATAGAGGGGGAAGAGAGAGATGGGGGAAGAGAGGGAGAAAGTGTTTTTTATTTTGTTTTTATTTAATATGGTAATTATCAAGTTCCTATTTTACCCCGCCTAAATTGGTCAAAATGAGTCAAAGTGCACTATTTCAATCAAACTAACGGTCAAATGGATGGAAACCATTCATTTGGACCTCTGCCGCATATTTATTAAAGGTTTGAGACCTCCGCTGGCACAAATCAAAGGTTAGGATAAAGTGCGAAAAAATTTGAAAGGTTTGGGACCGTTGTTGCAATAATCCAGCAAATAAATGAGGAAATTTCTCCCGATACTTTTTAAGGTGAGAAAAAAAAATTATGTCAACTAATTTTGAATTTAAGGTGATTATATTTACACCATAGATTTTATTAGTTGTACCATATTTTAATTACAATAAGAGTATGTATGGTTTGCTCATTTTTACACTTATATTTTTAACTATTTTGCCATATTTTTACTGGCTAAAAATTTCGTTATGCATGAGTAAAAAGACGTATTTATCCATCATATTTTTAATTAATCGAGATGAATAAAAAATTTAAAATTTCAACAAATTTTTTTTTTCATACTAACATAATATTTTGGACAGAAGTCGTCATTAAAGAGAAGATGTGCTAATTAATTAAATTTTAAAAATAAAAATATGGCTAAAAAGTCGTAGATGTAATTGTGAAAATGAGCGAAAATAGGGAACATGATTTGTAATTAAAAACTGTGTGGTTAAAAAAAAGTGTTGGTGTGAATAATATTACCTTCAGTTTATTAATAATTCAAATGTTTATTTTATTTGACTAATATATTATATCCTTCTCTCCAAAAAAAGGTTTTCTCATGTTCTTCATCTTCTTTTTTGCACGAATTTCGAACTCAAATATTCTTGTTGAACAGGCGAAGTTGATGAGCATTTATATTCCATTTAAATAACCTCTTTCCTTTTACACGGATGTCGAAATATTTGAAGCGTTCTTATTATTCTAGACTGTTGTCAAGAATTTATGGTTCATTTAGACACTCCTTATATTAATTTTTTATACAAATTGCGATACATATAATCATTCATATCAAATTAGGTAAAGATGATAGGGTTTATAACCCGTTTAGCTATTCTAATGTTCATTGACGACTTTGCATGCTATCACAATTTAATTAAAGAAATTGCTTGATGTACATAGCTATTTATATAATGTTTTACTTAATATTAAGGTATTAAAATGTAAGTAGAAAAGTTTTTTGATTGATGAAATTTTGATCCAATTAAATCTTATCACATCATCAATTGATAAACTATTATGTAAATTGTTATATACATGTCGCACAACTCTTTAATTAAAAGGCTCTAAAATCATTTTGCAAGACTGATTATAATTTAAAAACAAAAATTGTTGGAAGAAAATTTTCATTTAACCAAAAATATTTATTAGTTGAACGAAATTCTCTAAATAAATTACTAAATCAACGATACATCATTATTTACTTTGCGTGATTGATCTGATCAAGAATATGTAAATGAACACAATCGACTACTCATCATGAACATAGTAGATAAGAAAACATAAAATGGGAACAAATCAACATAAGTTCTACTTTTCAAATCAATATTATTGTTATTGAAATAGTTTATGAGCATTGGTTCGAGTGTTTAAGCTGAATTTTTTAAAATGTCATCAAGCCAAAAGTAATTCTTAAAACGTCCAGGACTTTTTCATAATAAAACAGAAACCGAGGGGGCAATCATGCAAATTTACCATCGAGCAAAGAGGAATATACCAAAAGAACCCGGCCATGTCTGAATTTCCCTGCACTCTCCTGTCTGAAAATCGTGTCCACTTCTCTCTTTCTTCTACAGTTTCACTGCTCCGTGAAACAAAAACACACACACACACACACAATAGAGAGAGATAGAGAGTAAAAGATAATAAGCAACATGGGTTGTTTCTCGTGTTTTGGAAAATCAAAGAAGAAAGCAAAGCAACAACAAAACAACAAGTCTATTGATCAGATCCCATCAAAAGGTACTTGTAAAAAAAGAAAAATACAGAGAATTCTATTGAATTTTTAAGACATTGTAAGCTCTCAAAGTTCTAATTTTTCTTCTGGTCACAACCAATACAATTTGATTTCTTTCTTCTATTAATTTTTTCTGCAATTTTCATGTTACGAATTGGAGGGAATATATTCCATGAGCACTCAGGATTTCATTATTTTCGCGATATAATTTAATTGTGTTTGAAATTTTGTTGGTATTGCTCTNTGAGCACTCAGGATTTCATTATTTTTGCGATATAATTTAATTGTGTTTGAAATTTTGTTGGTATTGCTCTTCAAAAAATTGGAGACTATACTAGTACAGCCCTTATGAGGTTCCTAATACCCCTGTAAAGATTAAAACTTTGCGTGTCTTGAATCTTTCTGAATTATCACTTGGGAAATGCAGAAAGAAATTAGCGTTAAGCATTTTTATGTCTTCATGTATTGTTGAACCCAGGAAATTAGTAGAATCATCGAGAACTTAGCCCCTGTTTGTACACATTAAAATTTTCGTTTTCATTCTTCTGCTCATTTTCAACCACACATTCTTCAATAAAATAATATTTTTCATCACATCAATAACTTTTCCTTCTTTTTCAACAACACATTCTCCATCAATCTATTATTTCAAAATACATTCTTTCAAAATAATGTAGCACAAATGAGCACTCAGGATTTCATTATTTTCGCGATATAATTTAATTGTGTTTGAAATTTTGTTGGTATTGCTCTTCAAAAAATTGGAGACTATACTAGTACAGCCCTTATGAGGTTCCTAATACCCCTGTAAAGATTAAAACTTTGTGTGTCTTGAATCTTTCTGAATTATCACTTGGGAAATGCAGAAAGAAATTAGCGTTAAGAATTTTTATGTCTTCATGTATTGTTGAACCCAGGAAATTAGTAGAATAATCGAGAACTTAGCCCCTGTTTGTACACATTAAAATTTTCATTTTCATTCTTCTGCTCATTTTCAACCACACATTCTTCAATAAAATAATATTTTCCATCACATCAATAACTTTTCCTTCTTTTTCAACAACACATTCTCCATCAATCTACTATTTCAAAATACATTCTTCTAAAATAATGTGGTTCAAACACACCCTTAATTACATCAGGCTAAATATTTTGTGATTAAATTTTATCGATGAAACCTTGATTTGAGCCAGATTAAAGTTTTCATTCTCATTCTTCTACTCATTTTCAACCACACATTTTTCAATAAAATAATATTTTTCATCACATCAATAACTTTTCCTTCTTTTTCAACAACACATTCTCCATCAATCTATTATTTCAAAATACATTCTTTCAAAATAATGTGGCACAAGCACACTCTTAATATAAACATCAAATCTTAAAAGAAAAGTGCAAGAAAGTAAAAAATGAACACAGAGATTTTTCAGTTGAAGTCCAGAGGTTCGGGGATCACTTCCAACATATGTTCCCACTTTGAGCATCCACAAAAGTGGATAATGCTCTTTAGCACTATAATCAAGCCAAAATGGCAAGTGTTGGAATTTCAGCGTGACTTGAACTGTTGTTGAGCATTTGACTGAATATACTGTTGGAGGACTATCGGGAGTTGGTTGTAGAGTTGAAGATGTTTTGAAGGAGTACAAGATGGATTAGATCTTAATTCCCTTTTTTTGGCAGCTTTTGACTCCTATACAACCACACATTCTTCAATAAAATAATATTTTCCATCACATCAATAACTTTTCCTTCTTTTTCAATCACATATTCTCCATCAATCTACTATTCCAAAATACATTCTTTCAAATAATGTGGCACAAGCACACTCTTAATATAAACATCAAATCTTAAAAGAAAAGTGCAAGAAAGTAAAAAATGAACACAGAGATTTTTCAGTTGAAGTCCAGAGGTTCGAGGACCACTTCCAACACATATTTCCACTTTGAGAATCCACAAAAGTGGATAATGCTCTTTAGCACTATAATCAAGCCAAAATGGCAAGTGTTGGAATTTCAGCGTGACTTGAACTTTTGTTGAGCATTTGACCGAATATACTGTTGGAGGACTATTGGGAGTTGGTTGTAGAGTTGAAGATGTTTTGAAGGAGTACAAGATGGATTAGATCTTAATTCCCTTTTTTTGGCAGCTTTTGACTCCTATTTTATATCAAATATTCCATTATTGATTTTACGTATTGTAATAGAATTTTACCTTGTGCTAGACTCTTGTTCGTATTGTTTCTCCTAGTATGTTAGGGTTTCTTATATTATAAATATGTGGTATATTACATATAATTATTTGATCAACTGAGAGAATAGTCCGAGGGATCTAGAGAGACTCGCATGATAGAGAGATCAGGTTGAGAGTCTTGTGTGAACCAAATTTGCATAACTTATTTGTAACTCCTTATTATTGATTATAGTGAATTCTCCATTTTTTCTCGAATTTGGGCTTCCACATTAATCCTTTTTATCTTGTCATGATTTTTTGGCTTAATATTCATAACAAGTGGTATAAGTTCTATTACCAAATTATTGCAAATTGGCTTGTTTAAGTCTCTTATTAGGCAGGGGTCTTACGTTCAAATCTTGGGGAAAGCGATAGAAAGCCGTGAGGGGTGCAAGCGGACAGTACGTAAGCTAACGGCTTAGGTAGAGAGACCCAAGTCGTTACACTATTCATCCCCGTTTGTTTTTTTTAAGTTGTTGCATGCTGAAAGTTGTCATTTATGGATAATTTGAAAAGTAACTCAGAATTGCATTAGGATGATGGATTATGGATTATCATATAATTGCTGTCATCACTTGTTTCATGAATTTAATTCCCAATTCCCAGAGCAATAACAAACAAAATGAAACAAGAAACAGGCAAACACACAAATCCGCTTCACCCTCAATGTCAAATATGAGTCCATTTGTTGCCATAGATTTTCACCATAATGAAGAAGGATATTATTTCAACGGAAAAAGTGTGCAATGCAGTTAGACAGCACAAATTTCAACACTCGAGAAAAAAAATCAAGTTATATAGTAGCGTTTGAAGTTTTAACTGTTGGCATCCTGTCCTATTAGATAAGTTCGATGACTGCCTTGTGAGGTACATTACAATGTCACCTGTTCTCTGAGAGGGTTTTTATTGCCTGATGTTTGAAGAGGAATTTAACAATTTATTATTATTTTTATTTTACTTTCAGAGCCCGGTACGCCTGCTCTTAGCAGTTGCTAGAAGACCATCTTAGGCTATTGCTTAGGTTTACTTTCTTATGCCGTTATTCATCTTCGTCATCTCAGATAGTTCTATATAGAACTCATTTATTTTCTTGTCGCAGAAAAATTGAAGTTGAACCTGTCACTTGATGTGAAATCGGAAGCTTCTAAAGATGGAGGATCTGATCATATTGCTGCGCATACATTTACATTTCGTGAATTAGCGACTGCAACCAAGCACTTTAGGGCAGATTGTCTCTTAGGTGAAGGAGGATTTGGTAGAGTTTACAAAGGACATCTAGAGAGTACTAATCAGGTTTATTCCCTGACCATTGAGACACTTGGACATAATTTTGAGTTCCTTACGGCTTCATTGAGAAAACTTATCATGAAATACTCGATTTTCTTATGTTGTGGACTGTTACCTCTTTTTTCCACTCCCTGAGTTCTGCGTGTCAATTTTTTCCCCCTCCATAGGTGAAGGGATTTTGATAAACGGAGCATCATTGGCTTTCTTGTATATACAATACATTGTTTTCCTATCCAATATAAAAGATTCCATGGAACAGAAAAATAGTTTACGGGTATGTTGATTATCTGCAAAACGAGAGTATTTGGAAAATCAGGCTTTTAAACTCTGAACAGTCTGTTATGCTCATCAAAAACAAGGGTATCAATTTCTATTCACAAAATGCCGAGTCGCAGGTTGTGAAATTTTTTAGCCTCTCCTATGCCTTGTATATATGCTCCAGCTCTGATTTATTGTGAATTTTCGAACAGTTACTTAGGGCAAACTTTATAGAATCCAAGTTTGATAGTAATATCCGAATCCCTGGTTTCTTTATCTATCTTAACATAAAGGAGAACTGAAAAGATTAAATTTGGTTTAAAATATGATATGAATTTTATCTTTGATAGAATACAGAAGAAGACCGTACCGAGTTTCTCATTGTTATGGTTTTTCCTATTGAAATTTACTTTGATAGTTTAAATAAGAGCCTCATTGTTGGTAGTCTAATGACCAAAATGGAATTTTCAAATGTTGAACCGCTTCATCTAAAAGTTTAAGCTCATAGGTATAATCAAGTTTATATTATCTTCAACACACACTACACGTTCAAGCCGGATTATTTTTTTCATCAAAACCTAATATATGCACAATTTTCATTATGGATAGTAGGGAGACTTGAACTCAGGATATTTGAGTACCCTGATATCATGTTGAATGACCTCACGTAGAAGACTAATCTGTTAGAGAGGAGACAAATAAATTTATTTAATTTTGTCTTCAAAATTAGCTATGCATCTTAACGGTGAAACGTGTACCTATTTGCTGTTTTATGTAGATTGTGGCTATCAAGCAACTTGATAGAAATGGTTTGCAAGGGAATAGAGAATTTCTTGTTGAAGTTTTGATGCTAAGCCTACTTCATCATCCAAACTTGGTCAACTTGATTGGATACTGTGCTGATGGAGATCAGAGACTTTTGGTGTACGAATATTTGCCATTAGGATCATTGGAAGATCATCTACACGGTATGAATTGTACAACACTAGATTTTCATACCAAAATGTATTATACCTTTGTTGGAATGTGTCAGTACCACCTTACTTTGCAATCAACTTGCAAGCATAAACTGAAAGCTAGCTGTAACTAAAATAAAGTTGGCGATCATTTAAACATCACACGCTTTAAGCTTAATCATTCCATTCACATTTTGTATGTGATATTTTATTTTATTTTGAGCGTGTCAGATCTTCCGCCTGATAAGAAGCATCTTGACTGGAATATGAGAATGAAAATAGCAGCTGGCGCTGCAAAGGGCTTGGAGTATTTACATGATAAAGCAAATCCGCCCGTTATATATCGAGATCTAAAATGCTCAAACATTTTATTAGACAAAGCATATCACCCCAAACTATCTGATTTTGGGTTAGCCAAATTGGGTCCTGTTGGGGACAATACTCATGTATCCACAAGAGTAATGGGAACATATGGATATTGTGCACCTGAATATGCAATGACAGGACAACTTACGTTGAAATCAGATGTATATAGTTTTGGAGTTGTTCTTATGGAGATCATCACCGGAAGGAAGGCAATTGATAATTCAAGAGCTGCTGAGGAGCACAATCTGGTTGCATGGGTAAGTCTTGTATATTTGTTTCATAAGATCCTCGTTTTTAATATAAGTTTTATGGGTTTATTTGATCTTCTATAACTTATAGCTGCATAAAACTATGAAGTAGCGGGAACTTGCTTTATTTATTAGCTGAGCACGATACTTGGTCTGTTGCATCGACCTGTGTTTTGTGGTGATAATTGGCTGTGAATTTAGTCTTTCGAGTAAATAATTGTAGTGATGTACATGCAATAGCAGTAGTGATGATCCGTTGGACTATCTGGAACTTAATCCACATTGTACACTTAACCCTCAACCGACGATCATCTTAATGTTTGGCATTCCATGCAGGTATTAAGTCACCTTGATATTTCTAAATAAATGAAGGGTTTTTTAGGGGTTCCGTTTCATGTGTCCAAGCGAGTGTGAGGGGAACTTCTGTACTTGTTGATTATAGTAAAAACCTACAGGCTAGTAGACATAGGTCCGAGTTGTCTGACATCGAGGGTGTACCACTATAAATCTGTGCGTTTTGCTTCTTTTGTGATTGCCCTTTCTCTTGAAATTAAGGCTTAAATTGAAACATGAAGACAAGGACTGGATTGTTTCAGTTGGCCATAGTAACCAAATTCAACAAGTTTTCATGGTTATGCAAGTGTTTCAGCACTTGATACTGATCTCTGCTATCCAGATTTCCATTGAGAGCGCCTAGTTACACACCATATTATTGTGTAAGCATACATGGCTCTTGTACACGTTCTAATAGTTTGATGTGTTGGAAAAAATTGGTGATTTGTGTATAGATATTTATCGATTAACATAATTAATTAAATTATATAAACATAACATTTACTATAAGTAGATAGAGTTAGAAATGTAAGCCTTTTGGAGTAACGTCAAGGACGCTGTCCTAAAGTGTTGCCTCCCCTTTGTGCAGGTTCTTTCGGCATACACGACTCCAAAATAAAACTTATGTGGCTCACAGCCGGTTCTTCTTCTATGAGCACGATCATAGGGAGATAAAGAACTAGTCTTTATCGAGTTGCCAAAAGTATAAGAAAATATAATATGAAAACAAATGGAGTATTATGGTTATATTTTAGTTTTCTTCTCAAGTTCTATATTTCATGTTATGAAAATCAATCCCTTTTATAGGTAAAGTTTTAACCCCCCACATTAAACCACTCAAATATAACTTACATTTTAATATGAAGATTTTTAATTTAGGGTGTGTTTGAGACATATTATTTTGGAAAATGTATTTTGGAATAGTAGATTGATGGAGAATGTGTGGTTAAAAAAGAAAGAAAAATTATTGATGTGATGAAAAATATTATTTTATTGAAAAATGTGTGGTTGAAAATGAGTAGAAGAATGAGAATTAAATTTTTAATGTATACCAAACATTGGCTATTTAAAAAAGAAAAAAAAATAGTAGATTGATGGAGAATGTGTGGTTGAAAAAGAAGGAAAAATTATTGATGTGATGGAAAAAAATTATTTTATTGAAGAATGTGTGGTTGAAAATGAGTAGAAAAATGAGAATGAAAAAAATAATGTGGCTCAAGCAGGGACTTAGTATTAAATCTGAAAATTTAAAACTAAACTGAAAATTAAAAATGTATTAATTTGAAATTTAAAACTTTTAATTTTATGTTACAACACGACGCACTAATGCACTTACATTTTTGCATATAGAGTTCCACCCAATTCATCAATTTTGCTAACCTTCCTCGTTTCTCATGATCTCACTTCTTAACCCTGTAATAAAACAGTAAGTTTAACCGAAGGAATGTCTGTGGGAAGATTCTAATTTTCTCACCTGGAAATTCCGGAATTTAAGCTATGACTGCTAATTAGTCAATTTGATTTTCTTAACGTAGATTTTTTTCAAATGTCATCTTAATATTGTTGGATTGTACGGATGCTAATTATAATGTTCACTTATCTCCTCGACTGCATGTGTTAGGTCACCATAATTTATTAGTCTCCTTTACTATGGTGAAAAATTTGCAGCTGCAAGTAGATGTAGATTTCACATTGAGGGTGAGCCACTATAAATCTGCGTATTCTTTTTCTGCGATTTTTTATTTTTATTTCATTCATAATTGCTCTTTGGATTGGGATTTAGGGCTTAATCCCTAAAAAATGCTGCAGGCTCGGCCCTTGTTCAGGGATCGTAGGAAGTTCTCTCAAATGGCAGATCCAATGCTTCAAGGTCAGTACCCGGCTCGGGGATTATACCAGGCTCTTGCTGTTGCTGCAATGTGTGTTCAGGAGCAGCCAAACATGCGGCCCCTTATAGCAGACGTAGTTACGGCGCTAACTTATCTTGCATCCCAGAAATATGACCCTGAAACCATGCCAGTGCAAAGGCCAAGCTCAACCTCTTCGACTCCAAGAATGCGAAGGTGAACATCTATACAACATCAGAAAAGATTACATCAAATAAGTAATCTAAGACTTATATTGATCCTCAAATCCATGATTTTCGCAAAGTGTTACAAGGATGTTTTATGAAAAATGAAAAAACCAGGTCGAATCCCCAACCACACCTTTTTATTATTTGAATTCTCTAGTTTTGTTTAGTTTTTCACTTTTTTGTCATTCTTTTCGGGTTTTTTTTGGTCCGCGTTCTTCCCTGACCCCATTCTCTTTTCCTACTTCTAGACACGTCCGATTAATCCATTTCGGTTACTGTTTCCGGGTTGGACGGTGACTGGTCATGTATCTAATTGTAGTATAGAGGATATGAAATGCCATTAGTGCACACACTTGGTAGTAGTTGAACATGAATCTTTCAGGCCATGGACATTGGTTTGCACTCAATGTAATTTATACTTCTATTTGTTATATTATTTAGGTTTATGATGCCAATATTATAGAATGAGACTATACTAGCCTGCCAATTCTTCTGACTCTGCTTGTTTTACCCACACAACTTGTAATTCCACATCATATTGAACACAAAAATGTTAAAAATAAAGAGTTACATATAAATCTATCATAGGGAAATTTACAAAAGAAACCCTATATGGGGTGTAATTATATTTTGGATACCGTGTTTTGTAAATTTACAAAATAAACCAAATCTACCGTGGCACTAGTGGTGGTGCAATGAGAGGTGACGTGGTATGGGGAGATGTGTGCTCTGTGTCGGGTTGGGGTTGATGAAGAAGACGAACTTTTGGAGGAGTGTGTTTATTTTATTAAATGCATGAACAAATTTGCCATACTAAATTATGTGATGTGAGAGTTACGAACGCAATTAATGGATAAAATAGATGGGAGGTAGTGTAAAGGACCATTTTCGAAGTGAAAGATTCATATGGGAACTCAAATGCAAAGTTCAAACGATAGGTACTCAAATTCGTAGTGTCATCATAGAATAGGGATCATTTGTGTCAATAAGCCCTTAAAAAACATAAATTAAATCCAAATAGGCAAAAGTGTGCTAATTTTACAAACTTGTGCCTCCGAAATTCCTTTTGCCGTTGGTTCTTTTCAAATTCCATTAGTCGAGACAAAAAAAGGGTGGGGGGGGGGGGGG
>CAIGRN010032723.1:0-18246 GCA_903798345.1 Fraxinus anomala
GAATTTTCCCAATATCGGCAAGGTAACTGTAGAGGTCATTGTAAAAGTCATACACCATTTGAGAGTCTATTACTCGAACTCCATACTTCTCCAAATTGTCCAATGCAATGTCTCTAATATTCTCTGTATTTCCCAGCGATTGAACTGGATAAGCAAGCTTAGGATTGTACTTCTTTAGTGCATCACAAGAAGGGGAAACCCCTCCCAGTATCCTGTTAAAGCATTCCGCATATAACCATATCTGCATCACCTAATAGCTTCTAGCATTTACACATTTTATGATACAAAAGATTAAGATCATTTTTAGTATTCTTGGTAACTTTCTTCAAACCGTTGTTCTCTTTGATTGTGTGGATAAACTCTTTGAGATTAGTAGATGAACCGTCTGATTCGGAGCCCTTAAACTTGCTATTTTCATTGATATCGATTAATTTGGTTTCAAATCTATACAAAAGTTAGTGACAGTACATTATTAGTACCATGAATTTTAAGGATTACAAAAGCTTTCAAGATCTTGCAGGGAAGACATACTGAGTTCCTTCGAGGTTGCCTTCCTTTTGAAATTTGTTTGCAGTTTCTTGCCATTCATCATCTATGATAAGGAATTTAGGAGAGATACCACTTTCTTTAAAACAAAAAATGAAATCAAACTTTGTGTGATTGAGTAGACTGATTGGTTTTAGTCGTATTCGACTACGATGAAAATTTTTGATATGTAATTAAGGTTAAGATATCAAGCCCCAAAACATCCCATGTACACCATCCAATATGATATGTTCTTAGATTCAATGTTTTCAAAAATAGTTGAAGAAATTGTCTAGTTGTTTATGTGGGGGTGGAAGTGAGGTCAAATATCATTTTTTATCTTGTTGTTATCAAGATGAGAAAATGTACCGTTGAGCTTGGCTAATATCCTGCAGAAGTATGAATATGAAAGTAACAAAATATGAAATTATAGTACGACCACCTTAGTAATTAAATAAATCTTATTGACAGTTGAGGAAACATAATTAAATCCTTGATCAATTCAAATGGGTTGTTCCCTAAGTTAATGAAAACTCCCTCCAATGCTTGTGAAGTTTGTGACATCAGGATCACCTTAAAAATGCACAAACAAAACAAAATTAGGTGGGGACCCTTATATTTCCTGGATAAACCAGTTAAACTAAGTGTCAACCCAATGTGTTCGGGGAAAGGATTTGTGAAACATATAAAAAAAAATTGGCCACTTAAATAGTTTTGTACCTATGTGTCAAAACACAGCATAGGACATGACATGGTCGTGGTATTCAATCTTTCAAAGATGACTTGTTTGTGCCTTTTTAAAGATCCGAGCCAAATGCTATAATATACCAACAAATTAACCAAACATTTCCTTCATTAACAACTTTTGTCATTTATTATATACATTAAACATAAAGTGTAGTCACTGTCAAATTTACGTAGAAAGTCTTGAGTATTCTATTGTGAGCCTACTTATTTTGTGAATAACTTATCGACGAACAATATTCAAAGTCTTGAAAACATTTTTTTACCGAGATCTTAGGGCTTAAAATTTGACAGCTCACAATTCTGATACTCAAAACAAATGAAGCTTTATATAACTTCAAAAACCCTAATATTGCCAAATATAAACCATTATACACAAGTTATTAGGAAAAAGGGAAAGCATTCACATGAAAAGACAAATGTCAGTCAGTTTAGACGCACTTGAATAGGACTTTCCATAGTTACTTATATCTCACATTCAGAGATCAATTTTTATTTTTTTATTTTTTATGATTGAGGTGTCCAAACTTTGCCCGACTAATCCTGAGGAGTGATGACCTTCCTCTCTTATTCGCTACTTGATAAATTCGAATGCGGTCACAACTTATACACACTTGGACCGGACATTCGGAAAGTGATTCTCCTCCCTGTGGACCTCCCTTTACAACGTGCGGACAGAACCTCCGGAGGGGTGACAAAGCGCACTATAACTTTGCCACCACAAGATATCTGCCTTCCAACATAAATATTGTCTCGCAGCTGCCGTGTGAATTCGAACATCCGATACTCCGTAGAGAACCCTCCTACTTTACTATTGCGCCATGTCGGTGGAGGAAATTTTTTCTTGTTTTTCATACCAGATAGAGTGGTATAAATTTTGGATTTACCGGAGTACAACTTTCATATACTTTTCCTAAAACAAGTGAACACATAAGCCATCAGGATATTGTAACTTGAAAAATAGAAGAAAGTATAATTTTCACACCCTATTTTAAAAGAGAAGAAATATTGCATCAGAAAAATGGTTGACAGATCGAAGAATTTAAAATCCGTCACATCTATTACATAATACATGCAGTTTCCAAAGTATGAGTAACCCCCAAAATAAAATAAGTAGTTAAGTACAAAAGAAGCAAGGTGAACAAATTTTGCAGACAAAAACTATACAAATAGAGGATATTACTGTTGGAAAAATACTTTACCATCGTAACGATCGTTCATGTTGGATCATCAAGAATTTGTAAATTGAAGCGAAATAGTACTTGAATCAGACATGATTAATGCAATAAATGAATCATGCGATTTTAATCTTCATATCAACACGTAGTTCTTTATTTGTCTCTGATGATGGAAGTCACAACAGAATGAACAATTTACGTGTGATCCAGGGACCATAATCCTATATATATACTAACGTCCCATTAATCTAATTCGGTTCATCGTGAAATTAGGAACATACCTGATCTGTACATATAAATGCTCATACTTTTATTAGATGATTCAAATCCCAAAATACTAAAATCTTATTAGATCACTTTAAACGGTTTAACCAAAATTGATAATCTTTAATTTAATATACAATATTTCACATATAAGCCCACACGTTCGATTACTACTTGACATCATAGTATGCAAATTTTGTCATAAAGCCACAACTTAAAAAGTTCATTTCTAGTAAAAGAAGGCTTCTTGAATTTCTTTGCAACTCGTACTCCAATCAACAATCTATAATTACAATAACAAGATGATATCCAAAACCTCCATCTCAATTACCAACTTTTTATAAAAAGAGACATGAAAATAATTAAGTGAATGAAGAACAAAATCATTTACCACTGGTGAATGCTCA
The DNA here is from genome assembly GCA_903798345.1 of Fraxinus anomala. NCBI lineage: Eukaryota > Viridiplantae > Streptophyta > Magnoliopsida > Lamiales > Oleaceae > Fraxinus > Fraxinus anomala. The sequence continues at coordinate 3,119 of CAIGRN010032723.1, forward strand.
AGTCAAGCCCACCGTGAAAGCAACAGAAGCAGTGAACAATCCGAGCAAAAAATAATTCACCAAATGCTTCTGGTAATAATAATACAAGGGGCACAAAACTGCCATTGCAACAAATATTAACAAATAAAACCAATCAAATCCATAAATCAGAAACCCACTACGAATATTTGAAATAATTTGCAAAACAAATAATAATCATACCAATAAAAGGGGTGGTGATTAGAATAATATAAAGGGCCAAACCCGGCCTAGTTGTAGTAAAGAAAACGACATTGGACGAACATAAATTCTTTGTTTTGCAGATTCGAACCAAGGGTGAATGATTTGTATGAGAAGATCTCGTTCAAGGTCAGTCAAATAACTTCTTCATGAGAGATCGATAGATGAACGGTGTTACGATTAAGCGAATTGTTCCTTTTATGGGTAAGGCAAATCACAATGACGGAATGGCTAGAGTTTTATGAGTTTCCGTGTAAAAATGGATGAGCTGATGGTTATGTCTGGAAGGAAAGAGCGTGTGAAAATGGAGATGAGGTGATGTTGTGTGAAGATGGAAAAAAAGGATGTTGACAATGGTTAGAGGTTGACACGTGTCCTCTTTGAACATTGGGAAAATGGGTAATTAGCACATAACGTCATCACATTTCACTGTTATTATGAAAAACGTTCTTACATTTCATTTTTGGCATTTTCACCATTATTTTCATATTTCATTGCGTAAAATGTCATTTTTATTCATTTTCTCAATTAAAACTGTAAAATGACGAAAATACTCTTTCATTAAATAAACAAAGGGAAAAAGAAAAAAATTAATTGCAAACATAGTCCCAACTTTTTAGAAAAGCGCAAATGAATCCCAAATAAATTATTAAAATGGTAATTAGCACATAATATCCCTACTTTTCATCCTTATTACAAAAAGGGTAATTAGCGCAAAACGTCCCTACCTTTGATGGATCTGTTATGGCCAGTTTTTAGTATGGGATTGTAGAGAAGGATGATGAGATATTGGTGGTGTGGAAATCCGATGGTCTTTCCGGCGGTATGGTGGTCGAATTTGGAGTAGAAGCAACCGGCTCCATAAGCTGCCAGATTTCTTTGCAGGCTGGTCAAATTTGGGGACGGGGGCTTCCCCTGCAATTTATTAAATTTGGGGACCCTCGTGCAATTATGGGTTTAAGGTAAAGTTATAATTTTTTAAGGAATGTGAAGTTTGGTGGGTTACTTACACTTTTTAAAAAGTTTGGGCATATAGTTACAATTCATTCTTTATTTATTGGTGGGTTACTTACACTTTTTAAAAAGTTTGGGCATATAGTTACAAGTCATTCTTTATTTTTCTTTTCTTTTCTTTTCTTTAAATAGAAGGGTATATTTGTCATTTTATGTTAAAAATGGGTGAAAATGATGTTCAGCGCAAACAATGTGAAAGATAGGGACGTTATGAGTCAAAAAATCAAAGGTAGAGACGTTTTCCACAATAACCGTCAAAGGTAGGGACGTTTTGCGATAATTACCCTTACAAAAAAACGTTTGTACATTTTATTTTTTGACATTTTCTCCCATAATTATACATTTGATAGCTCAAACCATCATTTCTATTTATTTTCATTCAATTTCTCAATAAAAAGTAAAATGACGAATATACCCTCCTATTTAAATAAAAAAGTTAAAGAATTAACTGCAATCATAGTTCAATTTTTTTAAAAAGTACAAACGAGTCCCAAATAAATTATTAAAGTTCACATTTCTTTATTGAGAAATTGGATAAAAATGTATGGAAATGATGGTTTGCACAATCAAATGTGTAATTAAGGGTGAAAATGTCAAAAAATGAAAGGTGATGACGTTTTTCGCAATAAAGGTGAAAGATAGGGACATTATGTACTAATTACTATTTTAATAATTTATTTGAGACTCATTTTCACTTTTTAAAAAAATTAGGACTATGATTGCAATTAATTTTTTTCTATTTTTCTTTTGTTTTATTTAAAGGAAAGGGTATTTTCGTAATTTCACAATTTTTAATTGAGAAAGTGGATGAAAATGACCTTTTGCGTAATGAAAGGTGAAAATAAGGGCGAAAATGTCAAATAATGAAAGATATGAACGTTTTCCACAATAATAATGAAAGCTTGAAACATTATGTGATAGTTACCCTTGACAAAAGTTAGCCTCTTTTAAATCTACTACGTGTTTTGCAAGGTTGTGGACCATACGCAATTTTTGCTAATATTTACCGTCTATTTTGAGCTTATTTTTAAAAATAAAATGTTTAATTAAAAAATAAGAAAAAATTTTAAATTTGTAAAATTATTTTATTGAAAAAAATGTGTGCTTGAAAATGATTTCATTCTTTAAAGAAAAACGAGTATTCAAACATGGGCACAAAAATGTGAAATGTTTACTTTATTTCTTATCACCTCAAAATTCACAAATAGCATCTCGTGGATTAATACAATATTTCCACCAATCATAAACTAAAACGTAACTCATAAAACAATTCATTCGTACAAATTATTCCATGCAGACATAAAAGTAACAAATTTTTGATAGTTCCCATGTAAATTACTGTTTCCTCAACTTCTTCAAAACCGAAGTGCTATTCAGACAAGACAGCAATCAACAAAAAAAAGGCCAAAGGGGTCTGCTAATTAAAGAGAAGCACAAAATCACTATGCCCCCTTTGCTTCTTGAAGTTCTAGTTAAGTAATTATGCCTTTTTTCTACATTTTTTTTTTGGGTTTAAAAGATATTGCTTTGATGGGAAGATTCTATTAGAAAAATAAAATATTGCTCCAGTTATAGCTTGAATATCGTTCTTATAAAATTGAGATGAAACCTACTCAACAACAAATAATGAATAAACAAGACATTGGCGGATTAGGGTTTTAATGCTATATTGTATGAGGGATGTTTAACATATGATATATCAATATATTAATTTAATTTATCATTTAATGTTGACTTCCGTATTGCCAAATATCGATGCTAGATAGGAACAAAAATTTGTCAAGGAGCATGACATATATCTGAATTTAATTATCCTCGAGACCATGGTTACGAAATTATTTGGTCCCGTTTGAACATTTTGACCCCTTAAATATTTGGCAGGATTTAAAAAGAAGTTTGATTGTATGTATCTGTACCTGTTTGTGTTTTCCACTGTTGACAAATTCCTGCAATTTGGGCTGTATAACCTAAGAAAACTGCAACTACATCTGGAATAGGATTGATTCATTTCATTGGCTACCAGTCACTCACTAAATCTCTCCAAATGTAGTGCAATCTTTTGTTTGTTTGGATGCTCTATCGAAACTTACTTATTTTCTGCAAAAAAAGCAAAGTTTTTGATTCACAGCTTTTTTAATGAATTTGGCTGCCACTGATTATAATTACTACTACTTATTTGTCATCATTGCATGAATTAACCTTTGCAGTATTTTCAATAACAAACTAAACCTAATTGTAGGGTAATTATGGGTCATTGTAGACCTGTGAAGATGTTATTGGAGAGAAGGCTTCAATTCAGATTTATGATGATTTTTGGTTATCCGTCAAGAAACTAATTTTATAGTCGAGAGCAAACGTAAAACATGAAATCAAAATAATTAAAGAACATACGATTTAGGGTGATTCAATTTCAACAAAAGAGTTACACTCGTTTGCCGTTGCACAATTTCAAGAAGATGATTACGATAATCAGTTCTCCCTTTTTCTCTAAACCTAATCATTCTTGCCCTATTATTAAATGTAAAGCGAATATTGGGGCTACATCAATATACTTCTATAACATTAAAATCGTAATAAACGCAGTTCGATCCACTAAACACCTAGAGGAGGTGAATACATGTAATATGTGGAATTTAATTTTATTACCAATCACTTGCAGCATGTCAAAATTTATTAAATCTAGATGTATCGAAATCAATTTATAGCACGGCTATTGTGAAGCACATAGGTAAATGCTTAAAAGTAGATAACACCGAGAATTGTTTATGAAGGAAAAAGTCTTGAAGAACTCTTCTTCAAAAGAAAAAACCTCCGGATATACTATACCTGTAAATGATTTATTAGAAAAGATTGAATTTACATATATGATCTAGACACAATTAAATCTCAGTAGATTCTAACTTCTAATCTATAATTACCAAAGAACTCTTCGGTTGTGCGATCCAGCACCAGTTCTAGAGCATATGGACTTTTTTCCCCTTGTGGATCACCAAGAAGGAACTTGTTCTTTGTTAACTAAAACTCCTGTCACCTCTCATACTCATCAGAACTTTAAAGGATATTCGGTAGAGAATTTTGTGGGGTTTTGATTTTGGTTGAAGCAAGAAAATTTTTGGCAAGAATTTGTTTTTCTTCAATGTAGTTTTCCCCACCACCCAAAAATAATTGAATTTTTGTTGTGTATATAATGTATTTGACATTTCTAGGTGGTTTAGGAGTGTTTAGAGGTTGAAATAAGTGAATTAGGGTTTTCCCGTAAAGAAGGGTGCTCAAGAGCCCTTTGGACAGATATTAGGCGTCCTTGTTCTGAAAAATTTACACGAGCCCTCACTTGACATCGATTGCCTTCTTGAGCGCACATCGTGCACTTCTCAAGCAACTACCAACATCCGTCAACTCAACCAAATTACAATTCGATGAAATGATATTTGGACACGAAACTTGTCAAGACTTTAGATCTAACAATAATTTTGACTAAGCTGAAATTTCTACTCCCGAAGCTCCAAAGACCTTGCCGAGTACGTCAATTTGTGTTAAAGAAAGATAACTCCATACATTCAACATTTTGGATTCGTAACTAGAAGAAAACCACACCATAGCAAGTTCACTTTTTCGGTGGCATCAATTACTATTATTCCCGTGGACCAATCTAGATCCCAACAAATTTTTTATGATAAAAAGCATGGGAAATTGTTCACCAAATGCAGTTATATAATTATTTTACTGAATATGACGTAAAGAGTGACACACAAATATGAAGAAGAGTCAGGAACATCCACTAGGTCTGTTTCCCAAACTGGAAAATTGGCTTGGCCAGGCTCTACATTTAGCAAGTAATGACCAAACAGGGGAACATGCACTCATTAATTCCATCCAATAGAAATTCTCAGTTCTGGCTTGGAATTTGATGGCCTCTACTTCTGTATAATCTGCAAAACCCCTACACCACCCAACACATTGGTATATAGTACTAGACTATCATATACAGTAAAGGAAACAAGATTGTAGGACTTTTTACTAATTATTATTAAAACTGAGGAAACATTAACGATATCATGATCAACCAATACAGTATTTTACAAGGTGCTTGACAATGGCACGCAATGTTTAGAGTCAAAAGTGTTCTCTTCAATTCCCAACGCGTTGGATTGGTTAGGTTATCCTTATTTTCTGATCCCATGTTTGTATTTTCAAAAAATACTATTGATTATTTACCTCATTGAACATGTCATCAACAATACTGCTTCGTGTGTGTCCCAAGTCCAACCTCTTTGTCATCATCCCACATATTTAGAGTCAATGACTCACCCTTTGACTTCTCTCTTGGTACACACACTAGAACAGAGAACATATGTTTAATATGCAATATTAACATAATACAATTGATAAAATTTTATTTTTTCTTAGTTAATACTTCCCTTTAGTATATGTCGCCTTATGAAACACATCAACATCGTGTCTTATGTGTGTCACATGTCCAAGCTCTTTGACATCATCCCATCTCCCTAATAAGTTACTCATCTTTTAACTTTTCTTCTTGTTCTCTCTCTCTCTCTCTCTCTCTCACTCTCTCTCTCTCTCATCTTCATCTTGCTTGGACTGACTTTATCATCAGAAATCATGGAGAAACAGATTTTACTTGAAGGCATAGCATTTGTAGCAGAAGCATGAAAGAAATGAATGTCAAGAAAGTTACAGATTCATTGGATTTTTGCAGTGCTGAGTGCATTGGAGGAGGAGATTTATTTGGTGAATTTTCATGGCCACCAAGATTTTATACTTGCAACTTTTGCAAGAGAGAGTTCAAATCTGCTCAAGCTCTTGGTGGTCATATGAATGTTCATAGGAGAGAAAGAGCCAGAATGAGAGAGTCTCCTCCAAGCGATAATGGTCAGTATTCACTTCTAAACCTTAATCTTGAACCAAACCCTAATCAAAATTTGAACCCTAACCCTAATCCTTATAAAAATTTGAACCCTAATCCTTATGAAAATATGAACCCTAACCCTAGCATTTCATCCTCATCTACATTGGCAAAATTTCCACCTTTTAATTCCACATTACCTCAAATATTTCCTCCCTCTCTTTCCTCTATGCCTTCTTGTTTTTCTGCCACTTTCACTGAAAAGAGATGGGGTAAAGGTGCTGTTCCAGTAAATCATTCGAGGCCGTTAACAAAAAAATTGGTGAAGGTGAAAACCTCAAAATCACTTTCCGGGGTCAAAAATCTAGAGCAAGAAAAAAACTGTGAAGTTGCCAAGAAATCAGAAATTGGCTCAATTCGTGAACCAAAGGAAGACTTGGATTTGGAACTTCGGCTTGGTTACCTTTAGATTTTACTTTAGTATATTCTTGAGGTTGGTTGGCCTACTAGGACTAGGGTTAGCTATTTATTATTACTTTGCTATAGCCAATTTGAAGAATAGCTAGAAAACAGGAAATTTTACACTGTTAAGATTCCATATTGGTAGCTTGAAAATGAGCAGCTTTCAAGATGTTCCCATGAGAACTGCAGCAGCAAATTAATGTTATTTTCCCTTCCTCAAAACACCTCTAATTTACTTCCAAAATGGTCATGTATATGATGGTCTATCCATATTATTGATATATGACTTTCGCTAATTGTTATCGCAAAGCATTGTGTGATGACATGTATTGAGTTTTGGGGTTGTATTCTAAAAGGTGTATTTAAGTAATGTGAGATTTATCTGTAAAATGCTCGTATACGATATTGATGGTTTGTTTGAGAATATTAATCTTTCCACTACTCATTTGAGCTTTAAATAGTCAAACTGATTATTTGAGCTATGATCAATATTAGGATTCCATGTAAGAATATCAATGTTATTATTGTAGCACAACACCTTACATATGTTGATTATTGTTTCATATCTATGCAATGTGAATTTTACCCTAACCTAATGATTTGTTTATTATGCCCCCGTTATCCCAAAAATTTGTTATTCTATCTCTTACTTTTAACCACAGAATCTTCTATAAAATAATATTAAACATAAATAAAAAAAAAATTCCTTCATTTTCAACCACACATTCTTAAAAAAAAATACCATTCCAAAAATTATAATTTGAAATAATGGGAGCCAAACGGCGGCTATATATATTAAGGTTTTGAAATCATCTAAAGATATTACTTCTTTTATTTATTTATTTTTCCTTTTTAGATAAATCCTTTTCCCTTCATATAAGGTCTACAATGGAAGGAAGATGTTTAATGAAAAATAAACGAGGAAAATTGCTTTACCTAATCATAAAAGCAAGCATTAATTGGGACTCATCAATTTTGCCACATGTTTACAGTTCCTTCACACTTCGAAGAGTTGACATAATCTTAAGAAACACCAAGTGAATACTAGCCAAAGAGGTTGCAAAGTCAATTGTTGATCATTATCCTGTTAGGTCAAGTCAGTCAAGCCTGAAAGAGGACGAGTATACTTGATTTCATGATCTATAAAACATTCTATAAGTCATTGTGCTCGACTCTCGTCTGATGTTGTCATTCAACAAAACATCACTCATCACTCTGTATTGCCACATACAATGCAATGTGCGAGTGTGTTTAATGTACGTTTCTGTGTCACATGAGAAGAGATGTCGACCAATGAGAGCTCCCCAAGCTAGCACTGGTTCCCATCTAAGATTTATTCTTGAGCTTATTTGATACACATTATTTCTGAATAATATATTTTAGAATAGTAGATTGATAGAGCTTATTTCATGCACATTACATGATTATATCCCCTGAAAAATATTAAAAATTTTAATACATTTTATAAATTAGCAAGATTTTTAGATTTTCCCCTTGTTTGATGATGGTAAAAAACCATATTATTAGCTTTTTTCATAGTGTGAAATTAAAATTCATGTCTGTTGTGATATAAACTTGAATCGTACCTTCACTGTGGCCATGTCAACAAATGATTCTAATATCTGTTAGTTTGCATGTTCCCCACAAGAATAATGTTCTTTGGTTAGGGTCAATGATAGGAGGTGATGTGATAGGGTGTTGTGGCATGGTGGTATTGACTATTTTTTTTTGTTCAAACTGTCAAATCATATATTGACACATGTCTTTTCTGTCACTGAGCATGTAATTGATTATATCACTATAGCAAGGTTGTCTCAACAATTTGCCAAGGATTCAAAAGTCTTATCACATTTCCTTAAACTCATCGAATGACAACTGAAAGAAAGACACGACATTCACATACTTCAAAACATACCTTTATCCCTCTCCTCTTTCGTCCTCAAAATAGTGAATTGTATTTAGGCATTGTTTATCACTCATTATTGTGTTGAAAATAAAGTAATAAATAGTACTTTTTAGAGAATGTGTGGTTGAAATTTAAAGTAATTTTATTTGTTTGTATGTAGAATGTTTTATTGGGTGAATGTATGGTGGAGAATCTTACTGTAGCAAATAATGTTTTAGATTAATGGTAGACAAATATGAACTTAATTTGCTTTATCATCTATCGTTGAATAACTTGATTTAAAAAAGTATTTTTACGAAACTTTTTATTTATAGAGTACTTTTATTTTATGCATAATATAGAATATATTTAAATTTAGAAATTAAAATTTTTATGCTTTTTCCAAGAAACATTTATTAGTGGAAAATTGGCATAAATGGTGTCAAATCTTTGCTCAAATTGCATTTTAGTCCAAGCTTTTCAAATGAAACACAAATGGTACCAAACGTTTTCATTTTTCACACAAATGGTCCTTTTGGACTGAATCCATCCAAAAGGGCCATTAGTTAATGGGTTCAATGTAATTTCCCTTGTTTTATTTTTATTTCTAGGGACAATTTTGTCAAATGACTTTCTTCACTTAAAAAGCAAAAACTAAAAAATAAATTGTAGAAAAGTTTATGAAGCCAAAAATATAAAAAGTTCATCCTTTTCCACCCCACCCCGTTTAAAAGGAACATTTGAGCAAAAATTGAAAAGGCGCCATTTCTACACATTTGAAAAGTTTAGAAAAAATATAGTTTAATCATTAATTCCTTAAAATAGAGAACATCTTATATTTGAAGATCTTCTCATGTCGTTAGATGTGATCAAATGCATATCATTTAAATATTATTTTCAACACACTCTCTCACATATATTTGATGTTTATTTTTCTCCTATATATCAAAGCTCAGTATATACGGAGAGATTGGAACACGTATAACATCATTTATCTGCTTTGAAATCTTAACCTTAATAGTATAATCAACCAAATTTAAACATTATGTAAAAGGCTAATCTAAATAATTGTGGAATTGGTACTCGATCGACTCATTTATTATGCAACGCGGCGTCAATCATCGAGATCGTCTTACCGGTCTAATATGTTAAGTAGCCCAAGATTCCGCCTTTCTATAAACTCCAAACTTGTGGGTTGAGATAGTACTTCATTAGCAAACTAGTCAGCACGTTTCCTTTTCTAAATGTTGAACATTTTATATGCGTCTATATTCTGTAATAAATCTTTATCTTCCTGTCCGATATTTAGGATATGCCATGATCGACCTTAATATATAGGTCTAGAACTTGAATTTATGGTTAATTTTTTATTTTAACTCGAAAATTGTGCAATTCCATTTTAAAGATAATATTCTTGAATGAACTTTCTTACTTAAAATTCTATTTACTTCGTGGAGTAATATATAACTTAGGGTGTATTTGATAGCATTTAATTTTTATGGAAAATACTAGTTTTTCACCTAAATTCCTACTTTGAAGTGTTTGATTGCTATTTTTTCGATTGAAAATATTTTCTAACTTTTTAAAATATGAATAATTTTCTTTGTTTTTAAGGAAAACATTTTCTTTGGAGAAGTAAGGTTTTGTTTTCTTCAAAATTAGGAAAATATTTTCTTTTTTAAGAGATATTTTTCATGTCAATCAAACACACTCTTAATATAATTTTATCTAAGTAAAAGCTTGGCTATTACATTGTACTATTCATATAGCTGAATGCCTTCACGGCTACTAGCACGGCCTTTGGCACGAAGATGTAATTATTAGTAGTGCAAACTTTTTTTATGTTTCATGAATATTATCATCATTAAATCGTCCTGTTCTTTTATTTTATTCCCCCCTACCCCTGCTTAAGATCCTTTTTTTTTAAATTATGTTTTTAATGTTTTTTATTGATATTCCCTAGTGGGTGTCTTATGATTTGTTGAGCTCAGGGACTAGAAATGCAATTTCAATTATGATTGTTGATTGGACTTTCTTTTAAGTAGCCGCAGAGATGTATTCTTGGCTTTTGACTTTATTGATAATAAATAAAAATTGGAGACATTTAGACCCAAATTCTCGATATTCGCACAAATCAACGAGTCTTTAATACCTTGTGTTCTAGTATTCGAAGGAATCAACATAAACTAGAAGATGATTGTGTTGAGATATTTTTTGGGAATCGAACATAACTTCGATCTCATGGTCATCATTGTTTTATGCTTCCACCTACATCATCCACCCTTTCGCAAATTTTGGATATTTTTGTAATTTAATTTGCTTCGAAATTGAACATAAATTCAGGTCTTGAAAAATGAAAACTTGGCCCTTTTGGAGCTTGCTACAAAGGAATTCATGGGCCTACGATCGAATTCTATGTATACAAAATGTGAAAGAAAGTGTAACACTAATTTGAGCCTGCTATCTTTACTGCCATACCATTTACGGCACCAACAAGAAAAATAAATGCTAAGCCTAGCCGTGAAATTATCATTGATTGATGAGTTGACCAAATTTTTATTTTTTTGGAATTTATAGAAGTTATGTGATTTCTTTCTAAATTAGCTTATGGAAAATAAATGCTAGGCGAGGGCGAGGGCGAGGGCGAGGGCGAGGGCGAGGGCGAGGTAGGGTAGTGTAGGGGTGGGGCGAGAGTAGGGACCAAATATTTTACCATCTTTGGGTCCAGCCCCGTTACCACTTCAACTTCCCTTCATCTAGGTTTCTTGTCTATGTTGATCCAAGTGGGGTTGATTTTTATTGTATTAAAAGATGAAGGTCTTTATAATATTTTTGAAGGGATTGCAATGGACTCGTCGATTTACCAATCATTGATGGTTCTGTGATACATTCAGTAACACTTAAAATTATAATTGTAAAGAAAATATAAAAGACCTTAATGTTGTGCAGGTTCTTCGTAATAATTATGACTTATACCTTCAAACAATTTAGCTCTTAATTTACGTGTTTTAAAAAAAACGTAAAATCTGGCTATGCGTGGAGGCTAAACTTCAAACTTTACGAACCTAGCGTAAAAACACATTTTTTTTTTCAATTTTTAAAATTAATTTTAATTTTTAGTCATTTTAAAAATTATTTAATAATTAAAATAGTACATACAAAACATCTAGAATTATAAATATATTATATTTACTTAATAATTTCAACGATTAGTTAATTATATAATTTCTAAATTTTCAAAATGCAAAAGCTAGATTATTTTTCATAATTTCAACTAGATAAATCTTACTTGAAATTTTTTAAGTTTTCATTTTTACTTTTGTATAGATAAAGTCATTTAGAAAATTAAAACTAAAGTCAAATAATGACTCTTTTATAAAAGAAAAAAATAATATAAAAAAATTTAATAAAGTGGCACTCATTGTCAAGGTGTGACGTTTCGTCCGAACCTCGTGCCTAGATGCCTCTTAAGAAATATTTTCATGCTTATCGTAATAATTTCAAAAAATAGTTTCTGAGACATGTTGTCTACAAGTGTATATGTTGTTAAGGGTATTGATTAAGTATAAAAAATATCAAGGAAGACAAAAGAATTTGAGCTACTTTTAAGAAGGTTGATCTATTGAGATAAAGCTCTGAGTCTCAACGCGTGTTTCTAATATAAATTCACACTACAAATGTGATATAGCATAGTAAAACTCAATAATAATGAATCAAATAATGCCCTAAAAAATTTATTGGCTGTAGATTATATTTTTGAAGAAATATTGGACATTTATGATTGTCGGATAATTTGAACGATTGCGATTGTTTTAAGTACACAATCCAACGGCTCACACTCCTTAGGGGTGTCAACGAGTCGAGTCGAAACTTGATACTTGAGTAAAAATGGTTCGAGTTTTTTTTTGCCCGTGCCGGGCTTTTACTCGACCAAAAAAATTAAGTTTGACCCAAGCTTTTGGCTCAAGGCTTGTCGAGCCGGCCAACAAATTTTTTTCTTCTTTTAAGCAGGCTTGCCGGTTGTTTTTTTAAATTTTTTTATATTATTTTTTAAAGCTAACAGCAGCTAGTTGCCTACAATATGTGTCAGGCAGCGTGTAACTATCTGATTTTATTTTTTTAAGGTCTGGCCCTCATGGACCGAAAATAGCTCGTGACACGAGCTATCTCGAGCCTCGATCGGGTCGGATCGGGCTTTTTTCAGATTGAGCCACGGGCTGCCCGAGCTAGCGAGCAAAATTGACACCCCTCACACTCCGTGTTAGAATATATAGATGCGTTCTTCCTTTTATGGGTTCGTATCTTACTTTTTTCTCATTGCTCTTTCTTTGGCGATTATATCCTCTATCTTAGACACGCGTTCTACTTTCATCTCTCTCTTGTAATTCTCTTTGTTATAATGTCTTCCTAGGGCAATTCCCACAATATGTTACGTGACTTTGAGGTAGAAAGTTCTAGACTTAGGGATACCTTCCTTGATGCTCTTTATAGGAAGATCGTCTATAAGAATATTTTTAATCCCACTCGATAGAGATCGTTAAACAAAATAGGATCGTTGCTCATCAAAATAAATCATGCATACTCGAAAATTGATATAAAATGAAAAAAGAAGAAGAGAGAGGTGGAATTGAAGTCATAGTGCATGTACACAACCCAAATCAAACTCACCAAGTTGAAATTAATTGATGTCTTTACTTTTGACCTATAAATTCATACTTTTTCTTATTTTCTTGTTATATTCTCAAATCAAAGTGCTTGACCATTCAAACTGAGATGAATTAATTAATAAGGTTGGATGCAAAACGTTTGAAAACAACACAGATTTCGTCAAATAGAATGTTCATGTTAACGTTCATGTTCATATCCAACTGGGAATGAACTGTACCCACTGGAAACAGTAATCTACAAAAGCCACTTGTGTTATTTTCATTGATGTTGTACTTCAATTTGTCCGTTACAATTTCAAATGCATGTTGTAATCTCTGTCAATGGCCGTCTTCTTGTACTGATATATCCAAATTAAGAAAGTCAAATTAAGTACAGTTAGCAGCCTCCATTAATAACGCGTAACCTTGGCCGTCTGTTCTGTCCGAAAGGAACCAGCTGAAAAATTTTACACACATGAAGACGTGTGTTTTATGTGAAATACTTCGTGCTACATCAATTCATTCTTTTCAAATATTTTCAGGCATAATTTACCACTGTTGAATAATTTTTTATTTCTTGATGTATATGTTCTAGATACAGATAGTACTTAGAATAAGACATTAAGCACGGGGACATTGTGTTGCATAAGAAATACGAGTAATTTATTTATTTCCAATGTTGTTATCCTTGCACACAATAAAAATTATGTAATGGAAATATTGTTATCCTACTGAATGGTTACATTATGCTTTATTACATGAATTTCTATGAGTGGTTGAGAATTTGAGGTCAACGAATATTGATTCCAATGAAAATATCTCAATAGTGTCTTTGTTCAATTCAAAACAAGCCAAAAAACCAACACCCTTGCCCTTGACTCTAATAAAATTTGTATCTAACCCTCTAAACCCTAATTAAATAAATTAACATAATAAATAAAACATTAAAATTGTCCCGGAATTTGGTGATGTTGTTACATTTATAGTTGCATGTGAAATATCAATGGTCGAATCACATACATTAATTTGATCTCTCTTCACGATTCAAAAGCAATTATTAAGAATTGAACTTATATAACACTACCTTTGAACCATACTGCATGTAGAAACCTAATTTTATTCCTATGAACTTGACTAATAAGTAATGAATTTAATGAATGTATGAGGTCACAATCAAGTTCATCTAGAAGAAGTTTTGTTGTACAATTAAGCCAATGTTTGTCTACGATTAATCTAAAATTCTATTTGTCACAGTAAGATTTCTCACCACATATTCACCCAATAAAATATTCTACACACAAACGAATAAAGTTACTTTAAATTTTAACCACACATTCTTCAAAAAATACTATTCAAAACTTCATTCTTCTCTCAATAGTGGGAGACAAACAAGCTCTAAATAGAAACAAAACAATTCCAATGACAGTACTTTCTATTTTTACCAATATATATGGAGACTAAGTAATGCCCTATTGACATTTTGTTTGAGCCTTAAGAAGGGGGAAAATGGGTGTTGAAAACAAAATAAAAATTTGACAAGATACAGCACGTATCCAAGCCGGCTCGAGGAAAAAAGAAATCACAAAAGACAAAATAAAATATAGACAATATAAGGCTGATTGTTGTCCACCCTTTTCTCTTCAAACGTCATATTATAATTTCCACTGTAAAGTACTTTGCTCTTGTAATTTTCAACTTCCTAGGGAGACTTTCTGGATGCAAAATTTGTTTGAGATGGAGCCCGAAAAGCATATGAGTTCCGACACAAATTCAGGCCAAGAAAGTGATCATCAGAAGGAGAAAATCAACGACGATGACGACGCAGGTGTTGGAAGATCATACGAGTGCAATTTCTGCAAGCGCGGCTTCACGAACGCGCAAGCTTTAGGAGGGCACATGAATATACACAGGAAAGATAAAGCCAAAGCGAAGCCGAAAAAACAGGATGGATCTTCAATTCAGAATAAATATAACGATGAAGATTTCTTAGATTCAAGATTTTTCCCTCCAGTTTGAACAATTTTAGCTAAGAAATATT
>CAIGRN010032724.1:0-19127 GCA_903798345.1 Fraxinus anomala
GAACCCAGGTCATCAACCTGGTAAGGCTTCGCTCTTACCACTAGAGCTAAGCCTTGGCCTTCAAGAATTAGCATTTGATATCATTGAACTTCGAGGAAAGGAAAGAAATAAATATAATACCATACATCTGGCAAAGCATATTTTCAGGCTAAAAATACGAATGAACAAAAGCCATGAACCAACTAGCATATGGATACAAATGTTAAACTAGGAGATGCATTTCAAACTGCTAGAATATTTCCATTTAAAATTTGAGGACGATTCAAATGACGCATGTGATATCAAGATCTGTCGTTAAAAAAGCAGCTTCTCAAGGAGGTCTTCTGGGTGAATCAAGGTAAAAGGATACATCCCTAGTGACGATAAACAGTTTGTCAACCAGCAGGGATCATGTGGATAGAATCTATTTTTGTTCAGAGAATGAAATTGGATTATGTTATGAATCAGTAAACTTATCTCTAGAACTTCACATGAACTTGAGCATTTATAATTCTGCAGATAATTTTCACCAACAGTCAGGAAGCAGAGTTGAGAAAAATCTTTTACAAACCTTCTCATGGTATTGTTTCACTATTTGTAAAAATTGGTCAACAGCTTGGCATGCCTTTGATCGAACGTCACTGCACCAAATAAAGGAGAGTGAATCTCAAAAACCAATACTTGCAAGACGACTAATAGAATGAATTGCTCATTAATCAACAGAAATAAGGTGCACAGGGAACTAAAACAACACAAGTATAGGTGTAAAAAAAGGAACTATCAAGGATGTGATGCCACAGCATTACGGGGACAAGAAGCCATTATAAATAGGGAAATAAGAATGCAAAATATATATCCAGCATTCAGCCCACATGAGTCCACAGGCCCAAATCTCAGCCATAAAACCATTAGACGAACATGACGTAGAGAATTTCTTAGCACAGAGTGATAATAAATTCTCCAGCGATTAGGTGAACAGAAATATGGTTTCCAGTAATTGAAATTCGTGAGAGGTACAAAGACACTACAGGCATGCTGTACAGCGTGTAAATTGACAGGATGCATCATATTGAGAAATATATCTTTATAATAGTCAAAAGTGTAAGGTCAGGTAGTATTTTCGAGCTTTCTATGAGCCATTGGTTATATCTTTATAATTGAGGCCCAACTCATTACTAAATCCATCAACTGTCGTGAAAAGGAATAAGATTGTAATGAGGGCCTTTCAGTAATGACAAATCAGCTTTACTGGTAATTGTTTTGTATATGGAACGGAAAACAATGAAAAGAAGATGCCAAAGCATGTCTTATCTTAGAACATAAAAGTGTGAAACTCAGAAATAAAACCTCTAATGAAAAGGAGAATCTGATACTTCAAAGGAGAAACACTAGGACTATCCTAACACGGACTCTTAATAAAAGGAATACCTGTCAGGATCAATGGTCAGCACAACAACATTTGGTAGAATTCGAGTTGCAATCTCTGTGACGTCATAATAAGAACTAGTGGCACATAAAGCCATAATACCTGGCACAAAAAGGGGTTTATTATTTTGGGGGGGGAGAAAAAGAGATTTGGAGTTATTGAAGAAAGACTGTTGTCTTAACCTAGAGTCATCTCAGCAGGGCGAAATCAACTGAATTACACATAACTTTTCCTAAATGAGGTCAAGAAAACAGCAGGCTTACCTGCTCCTCGGGCAGGAGAGAATGTATCACGCAAAGCTCGAACTGTAAATGCATTTATCAGAACTCTTTTCCTCATCTGCATTGTAGTGAATTCTTAATTAGCAATTTTTCTCACAGATAGATTTATCCCAGAATTATATTACAATTTTGACCATTGACTCACTCAACAATCAACTTCTTCAAGGTTATGTAATCGTTATAGAAAAGGAAAAATTGGAGGATCATGGCACTGACCCCGTCATTAAGGTAGCTTCGTTATAAAGGCTCGTTATATCATCTATTTGTTCTAATTGCCGGTTCTTCATCAACCTAAATCCATAGAAAAGTCAAAAACAAATCATGTGTATCAATGTACACAATTCACAAATAAAATTTAACTTTGTTGGCAAAAGGAACGTCAGTTCTATTTACCCTTAGATTGCTTAACTCATATTTGTGTATACCTGTAGTTTGGAAAGGAATTTCAGTAATGACCCTGATATAGTGCGCTGAGACAACTGTACAGAGAAAAAAGAAACAAAAAATAGAGGTATCAGGAATCAAAACCAGATGATGCTGCTAGCTCAACCATCAGTCACAATCCATGCATCTATGGATTCGTCCCACAATCTCATGCCAGCAATTTCACTAATCAAGTTTCTAATTATCCAATTTCGATAAAATAATCAACTACCAAACAGAAAAAATGCTCCTAATATCGACTTCAACACCATTGCATACACCTGTGAGAAATGACTGTACAAAAGTTTATAAAAGATTTCTTGACAACTCCAATGGTTATTGACGAAGTAGCAATGAGCAAAGAGGAGTGAAGATTCAGAGATTCCAGAAAGACTTTTAAGCAATAAACTTTATAACATCTTATACGCACAAACAGAGAATTTCTGGCCTTATGCAAATTCTCCAAATTAATGCATGTTCATAAAATTACTAACCTCCCCAAGCCTATTGGAGAATCTTATACCTTACAAGTCTCTAAACTAAATGTAAACAGACAGGAAAAACAAGGTACATACCTTAGGAGCAAGAACAAGCATGGATTTGAGTGTCAATTCCCGTAGAAAAGCAGATGTGTCGGAAAAGCCGGTAGCAACATGAGGGTAAACCTAGAGAAACAAATATTAGACTTTTCTACCACCCCATTATCCTACAAAATATATTGTGAACGAATCATAGGGGAGACTGAATATTTTGATTGTGTCACTATATGACTGCATACTTGTTCATCAACAGCTTGTGAGGATAACGACTCGCCAAATTGATCAATATGCTGCAGAAGGCCAACTCGAATAGCACGATCATTTGATGCAAAAAGTTTGACCACTGTTGGTAATACCTACGAACAGAGATTAGGAATGTTATTCAAGAAATTAAAACCCAAGCTTAATCATAAGTACACACAGCCCCTGTTTGATAACCATTATTTGAAAACTCTTCTCTCTACGTACTCATTTTCAAATTTCAACCTCACATTCATACAATAAAATATTCTGCAGGTAAACCACAAAACTTTTATCTACTTTTTAACCTAGCATTCTCTTAAAAATCACTATCCAAAATGTTGTTTTGGCCAAATAATGGCCAGCATGGGCTTAATTTATGGTATGGTATAGCTCAGGCATGTAAAAGAAAGAAATACAAGGTTGCAAAAAGATATAAAAGATTTGAACCTTGAGACTAAAATCTTTGGCTGAAAGCCAAGAACCCATTTTCAACAATGCTGTCAAAGCAGGTGCAGCAGCAGAACCAAATTCTAAGGCGGAGGCTAGTAATGGAAGCAACTGCAAGAAGCCGAAAATGCAACAGTTTAGAACTTTAGATGATGAAAACATCCCTACAGAATACCGCAAGTTACCTTTTTCAGCACTATCTGGCGAGGAAGCTGCTCGGCAAGATTTGGAAGCTTACGAAAAAAGGTATCCTTTTCAACACTGTCTTTCAAATTAAGAATTTCCATAAAGTGTATAGTCTCCACCAACTTATTTTGAAAATATTCTGCAAATATATCATTTAACATCTTTAGGACATGAAAAATACTTTCTACATTCACAGGAAGATAATAAATTGAATCAGCAATGTTATGTTAAATTCATTTATATTTCAAATGAAAAATTTATTAATAAGAGGAAGAATGTCTGCATTCAAGGACCACTAGTCATCTAAAGAAGAAGGGGGGGTTGGGGGGGGGTGGGAGGAGGAGGACTTAGAAAGGAGAAGAAACTAATGGCCAAAAGGACAAAAGCAAGTTGACAAGGATATACAAGTGTTCACCATACAAAAAATGTAAAAGACCATAAATGATTCAAAAACTAAATGTCAATTACAAGCATACAAATATTTGATATATCTTTGAATTAAATTTCCCAGGTCAATGGAGGTTTAGAGGCATTATGTATGAGAAAGAGATGGGCTAAAAGTTGATACAGCAAGGTTCAGAGACCATGGAGTTCGACTAAACCAGTTCAATTAATGTGATATTTTCTTCATTTGTCTGAACCCATAAAAAAAAATGCTATCAATTAATTAATGTGATCCCTTTTTATATGCTTGAAACCAAATTACCCATCAAAAGTAAAAATGTTGACAATTAATCAATGTGATCTTTTTCACTCGTTTGAAACCCAAAAAGAAAAATGATGGGTAACAATGGCAGTTTTTACCTTCTCGAGGGTTCAGATATTCGAGGAAGGGTGGGGAATCCTACAAGACTAAGCATGTAACCAAGTCTAGTCGAATAAATTACTCAGTATGTTAGATCAACTAATTTCCATATATTATTTATAATTTAAAAAAGGTAGTAGGACAGCATGTTTATTATTGATTATTATCCATTTATTGAATCACATGCTGTGTTTTATGTCCATCTGTTGACAAGCCCAGAAATTCATGAGAACAGAAACACAAGAGACGGGTGGAACAGGCAGTTGCATATGGTCTTCAAACTTTTAAGAACCAATATTGATGTCAACATGCAATATTTGTACGAACTACATAATAAATCATCAGAATTTAGTTGCATATAGGTGCATACAAAGAAACAATAGTTTTCCAAAAGGGAAAAAGTAATTTGGCAGTTACACTGTCACATATTAAGTGATTGAGTTGAAGCAGTCACAATTAAACTAAGTTATAAAGTTTCAACAATATAATATTTACACCATCTCTAAATTGAAAGCAGTGATAAGAAAGCCAACATATTTAGATACAGCAATAGTTGTGAATAAAATCAGAAACAAACTACTACAGGTGAAAACTGAAAATCTGACGTCCAGGACTAAATACTAATTAAATTAAATTCACCCCCCTTTACTGAAAAATTAGAGGAAAAGAACTCACCACTATTTTCCAGAAGCTTTGATGAATTCAACCTGCGAGAAGGCATAGAACTCAAGAGACGCTGATAATCTGGAAGTAGAGACTGAATAAACAATTCCAAATGAAAATGAATTTATCATATCAAATGATAGTTGAAGCAACCAATGAATTAACGGATTCACTATTGTGTAATGCATACTGGATACTCAGACATCCAGGCGCTAAATCATAGTCCATTTCAAGGGGCAGAAAAAAAGGAATAAGGAACAACACCTCTGAACTGTCAAAAAAAAAAAAAAGAACGAAGACAGGCTCACCTTTGGAATACTGGCAGTATTGCGCAGCTCCTCAGTTTTGCTTAACTTCATACCAGAGAAGAGTTCATAAATAAGACAGCCTACCAATTACAAAGCAATAATAATAAATAAACATATAAATAAATAAGAGTAATTATTAAGAAAAATGCAATAAATCTTCTAAAATAAGATAAACCAAAAACAAAACCTTGTTCTATCTATTTATCAACTCTAGAGCTCAACTAAGTCAGAGAGGTTCTTTGAACCGAGTCCACTAAGACTTAAAGAACACCTACAGACAGAAGTGCTGAAGTATGATAAAAGGGTGGCCTTTTGTCAATAGGAAAAATGTCCTTGCAACCTTCAATTTTTTTTCATTGAATTGCAAACAAGATTCTCTCCCAGATTCGTAAACTCATAAATGGAAAATGTAGATGGTCATAACTCGAATTTAATTTCAACCACACATTCAAAACTATTAAAAAATGTTATCGCACATTTCATGGTCCCCATCACAATTAAAACTAAAAAGTACCTAACACATTTCCCGGTCAGAGGCTTTATAATTGGACATTTTTAGCTTTGGCTCTCGTATACCAAATAATTATTTAGTCTTTCATTTATGATTTTGAGGTTTCGCCAGCGAGGATAAAAGTGATAACAGTCCCAATCCTACCAATTCCAACAAGAGTAAGACCAGCCAAGATCGCCATTGGAACCGATCAAAAAATCAGGTTAGAGCCTCTGATCTTGATACGGCCAATGTCTCTGACTTAGAGACCATTAGCATCAACACAAAGATATTTGTGGAAGGAGTATCAAAGATCTTTTAGATGCACATATTCCTCCGGGGGGACAATTGGGACGAGGGCATAAGGGTCTTTATGACACAATCAATAATTTGCTTCATTTTCAATTAGGCCTCTGTATATATATTTGTTAAAATTGTTTGCTCGAATCATACAATAGTTGAGTGGGCAATTGAACACTTACCCAGACCCCAAGAATCAATAGCCCAAGGTGGAGATTTTCTGATCGCTGTCCAGTCAGATTTTGACAACTCCGTTGGTTTGTATTGTGAACCAATAAGCCATTCATATTGCTGTGTCAAAAATGAAGTAAGAATTATAAATCACAAACCAGCAACCTGACCAGTTAATAGAATGAAAATCATCAAAATAAAACTTTCTGCAAGATGCAACAAATATGTCAGCAATCTTTTTCCATAAAATAGAAGTCAGACGAGAGAGAATTATGTCTCTTACAACACATTATAAAATATCGTAGAAGTACCATTTGGTGGAACAACTGTCATCTATGATAAAAAAAAATGTTGTGCAAGGATTAAACACATACAAGATTCTTTTATTGGAAACAGTAAATGTTTTCACTAAGAACATTATGAGTCAGCATGTACATTCATTAGCAGATAATATGCTTTCATGCATGATGCCGTCTTGCATGTTGCTTTTCAAAATATCACTAAGTTAATAAAATTTTGTATATGGACAATTTTATTAGGAAAGATCTTTGGTAGAAAGAATATTCAGCAGAGGGGAGGATTTTAATTCATAATGATTATTATACTCTGCAACATTTTTAGTTTTTCCTCCCCCAGAATGGCTAGCCAAAATTGAGTTTGTTCACCGCAAACTATGCTGAAAAGAACTGAAAAAAGTTACACCAAACTCAATACTTACCAGCATTGGTCCAGCTGAAGCTTCATTATTCCCATCAAACTCGGACAAAACATCAAATGCATGTAATTTCCAGTCCAAAGTTTGAGTGACAACAACGCTAGCCATACAAACATTACCATGAATCTGCAGTAGCAAAACAGAAAATCATTATTCTAGATATATATTGCTAAAAGCAGGAAACCAGATGAATAAAGGAAATTGCAGCAGAAAAATTCACAAATAACCACTCATATAGTCATAAGAAGCAGAGGAAAAAAAAAAAGTTAGAACATTTTAGGAACTGAGACAAAAACCATATCTGGCTCCATGGAGATCTTCATCGGTTTATAGTTAGGTCACAGGTAAGAAAAGCATTATAGCACTTGGGGGAGCTTCATACCTCTGTTGGAAAACTTTATCAGGCATGATTCATGCCTCAGCAACTAATATATCACTCTTTTTGAAAAGATGTAATTAAATTTAATACCTCTTCTTTTAATTTATATAGCTAACAGAGGCAAAGAAATCGACAATTAATGCATGCAGTCCAACAAAAGTAAGAACTTGTTTAAAGATTATATTGCACGTAAAAAATATTCAAGATGAAACAATAGAATGCTAACTTGTCTCCAACTGTTGGAATATATGGATAACAGCTAAACTTGACTTGATTACATACCAATTTACAATCATTATTTAGGAAGCTCACAGCTTTAGCTATCCGATGCAGTCCCCATGCATAAAACTCATCCCTGCCATAAGAGGAAAGTAAAAGACAAGAAGTTGATTTTATAGCGTAGTATACAAGAGAAGCAGACCCAAGGAAACTACAAAAATATCTCAGAGAGATTGGCAAAATGTTATAAATGCTTAAAAAAAATAATGTAATTAAATATACATATTGTAACTCCAATATACAAAAGCAAACTACCCACTCAATTTTGCAGATAAAACTGTAATAAATAAATATCTAAGGAATACAGATTGCAAAAGTTTTCATTAAAAAAGATAAAAAGAAGTCATATTAAGCTATGAGATTCAGAGTATAAAAGTAGAGATCAAGATGTCCTCCATAGCATAACAAAAAGAATAATATTACTACCTGTCAAGTGTGACTCGTAAGTGTAATTTCATATAAACAATTTTACTTGTTTTCATCAGGGTCATTAAATGTTAAAATAAAAAGAAGCGCAACGGAATAACAATATTTACACCTTTGGCTGCCTTCTAATCCCAATTCCTTGATCTTTTCAGACAGGGGCATAACAGGCTCTGTAACAATGTAGATTGTAACCTTTGTATTCGAACCATCTAAAATTTCTGCCTCAGTACTGTAAAGAAACGACAAGATATTTGGATGCCTAACCTGAAAGAGGATAAGTCATTCAGATCTAGGACAACAAAGAATAATGTGTAAACCAAGACTATACATCCATTCACCATGCATCGAGAAGTGCACAAAATAATAAGATATTACACTTTTGATATATCACAAATCAAGGACTCATAATGGGGATGGATTTCTTCCCATTGCATTGCATAGATGCTTCATAGACTAACAAGTTCACTGACACGCGGAGTACTCCTTCAAGCCTTATTTGTACAGATTGTAAATGACTGGGTGCATTAGCTTTGTCTTTTCTTTTAGTAAGGTAATTCACAATTTTGGGTTTATCCAGCATCTTCTTGTAATCACAACTTTTCACCTAAGTGGCTATCCCAAATCAACTGCTGACCAAGGATATTTGATTTTCCTTGCTCTAATCAGCTTGTTAACATCAAATGGAACCATTTTTTGTCTCCACATAGGCTCTCCAATCAATTATCCCTTATGATATCAACTTGCATTTCATCTCTAGGGCTATTAACTACTTTGTTTCTATATTTGATGCCGAGTCCATAAAATTGATATTGAAGCACGAGTATAGCTAGAAAAACTAAAATGATCAGTAACATAGTCAGGAAGGAATACTTTTGAGGTAGTAATTTTTATTCCCATGAAGAAAAAGATAAAAAAATTAAAAAAATCCATGCAAATGATAGTTTATAAAACAAAAGTAGCTAGAAAAATAAGTAGTTTTTCAAATTGAAGTGATGAAAGTATAATTATGCAGTTCACAAAAAGCTCTCAAGGACACAGAAGGGTAGGTACACTAAGGATGAACATTTGTACAAAGTATTATTATTAGCGCAACAGGCTCACGCGACAATGATGCCAGACAATATTATCTCCACCAATCTTGTGGAGATTCTGATTATTAGATAAAGATGTATCCTTATAAGGTAATAAGAAGAGCAACAGAGATATATTAATAGGATGTCGGATATTTTTCTTGGTGGTCCTCAATGTTAGACAATGGCACTACATAAGGGAGGGGAAGCGTTTTGCATGGTTTTAAGTTCAACCGATAACATAACCCCACCGGAACTCACATCTAAGACCCAATAGTCACAACCACAAGAAATGGGGAGATAAACCATGTAAAATTGTATATTTGTATTATGTTGTATATCTGGCTCATATACAGTACATGTGTATTTTCTTTTACGGGCCCTGAAGTCTTGTATGGGCTTGGGCTTGGGCTTGTATAAATATTAATGATGTAACCATATTATTCATACTGAATAAAATCTTTGATTCGCTCCTTGTGGGTGTAGGTACATCGTCAAACCACGTTAAATACTTGTATTGATTTCTCTATTCTTTTGCGCTTAAAATCTAACATATTACATTCAGAAATTGACAAGGACTACACTTCTGAAAAATTGGACTGTTGTGCTGAAACAAAAACATCAAGTGATTAGGTTTCCTTCCCACAAGAAGTCATTAGTATTCAACCTATTCTGCACCACATAGCAAGTGAAAGCCTTAATCTAAGAGGAAACTTGATGTAGGACAATCCTATTATAAATAGGATAAAAGCAAGTGAAAACCTTAATCTAAGTTTGAATATACACAAATTATCAAAAATTCTGTGAAGGTATATCAAAAAGATTTAGAAAAGTCCAATTTGAAGCATAACAAGATTTTTAGAACACAATGCACCATCAACAACAAAGTATGCAACGTGATAATAAACCATGAGAGTAATGAAAACTTGGTACCCAAAGCATTGGTTAAAACTTTAAATTTGAAGAGTGAAAAATACTCATCTTACTATCAAATTTCACAAGTTATGTAAAATTTCCATTTCTATTGGTGTAATGACCGAAAATTTTCATATCTAAAAAACGATAGTTTTTCCCCAAATTTATATAAGAAATAAATTCGCGTCGCTGTAAATTTTTCCCAAATTTACGTGCTTTAAGTGGTGTCATGTAATTAAGCACGCTTAGTCTATCTATGTTAATTACGTGTTTGCCTTTGAAATATTTTAAGACAAATTATAGTAAGTTTTAAGTTATGTTTACATAAGTCGTGATTTAGTTAAAATTTTTAGTTTCTATCGAATGTAAAATATCGCAAGATTTATTATTAAATTATTGTAATTGTGAGAATTACTATACCGATATCAGGCTTGTTAAATACCTTATAATTAATCATGCATATTAGGACCGATAAGAAGTCAATTCGGATCGGGACAACCAAGTTAGAGGAAATTAAAGTAAAACTATGGTTATTGAATTTTTAAAAGAATTTTATTCCTTTAGATTCTATTTTGGGCTAATAGGAATTTACGTATGATGCATAGAGGCTATCCATTATCTTAAGTTAGTTTGCATTTATCCTAATCCTAACAAATTGGTTGCTGAAGAGTTTGAAACAATTTGTTAGTAAGTTAGTATTTAAAAAAAAATTCATCGAGGATAAACTATTTTTTTTCTTAGAAGTCCAATGCTATTAGCATGCATGCTAAACACTCCTACCATCCATACCACACATCTACCTAATTTTACCTTCACAATTTTTAAGGGATAATTGCAGCAGCGGTACCAAACCTTTAATTTAGTTTCAGACTTTGCCCAAACCTTTCATTTGTGCCACCCACAGTACCAAACATTTTCAAAATGTTGCAGTTGAAGTCCAAATAAATGGTTTCTGATAGTTTAACTGTTAATTGACCAAAAAATTGACTTTGACAATAATTTTGACTAATTTTAAAAGGTTAAAATTGCAACTTCACATTTTTTTTATAATAAAATAACTAAAATCAAATAATTAAAATTAAAAACCAAAAAATCAACTTCATCTTCTCCATCCACCCCACATATACCCTACGTCCACCCCAAAACCATCACCACCACTGTTACAAGTTGGATCATTAATGGCTTCTCTTTTTTAAAATGGATGCTGCAAAGAAACTTGTCAAGATAATTTACTGCAAGCATGGCAGTCAACACTGAAAACCCATAAAAAATTTTGACTTTTAAAATCCATTCCACTGAATCTGTGCGTGCCTGTAGAAAAAGAGGAACATGTTCCATCGATAAATGAGTCATTTTCTTTGCAAAAAATAGAGTTCAGATCTTTATCTTGCCAAAACAAATCTTCTTGTGTTAACATATTAGGAAAATGAGACAGATTTCCACCATTAAAGTTGAATTTTTCACTCCTTTCAAATTCTCCCCATTTTTCTTCAGCAAGGAGGACTCGGCATTTTCTTCTTAAGTCTTCATCTTTATGAGTTTTGTTCATTGCTCACAATACAGCACAAAAAAAGTAATGCCAACACCAATCAAGCCCACGGTCGCCATTTGTGCGAAAAACTACCTTTAATTTCTAAAATTGATCTCAGAAAGTAGAATTCGTTCGCTTGATTGGTGGTGAGTAGATATATTATTGATTACGGTGGAGGAGATGGTAGTGGTGGCGGTGGAGGAGATGGCAGTGGCGGTGATGGCTTTGAGGTGGGTGGGTATGAAGTTGATTTTTTTATTTTAAATTTTAATTATTTGATTTTAGTTATTTTATTATAAAAAAAAATGTAAAGTTATCATTTTAACCTTTTAAAATTAGTCAAAATTATTGTCAAAGTCAATTATTTGGTCAACTAACTGTCAAACTAACAGAAACCATCTATTTGGACTTCAGCTGCGACATGTTGAAAATGTTTGATACTGTGGGTGACACAAATGAAAGGTTTGGTACTATGGGTGGCACAAATTAAAGGTTTGGGCAAAGTATGCAACTAAATGAAATATTTGGTACCATTGCTACAATTTTCCTTTTTTTTAATTATTCCATCTCCTTTCCCTCGATAACATAGTAAAAAGAATATATATACATGTAGATAATATTGTCAAGAAGCAAATCTCAAATAAAAGGACACGATACTCAAACCTTCACATTTGTGATTATATATTATATGTGTCTCCTTATGGGGTTTAAATATGAGCTGATGGCATAGAAGTGCACCAGAATTGTGAATTTGGTGGCGTAGTAGTGCATCAAATGTTGGTACGTCGTCTGATCATCGATATGTTTACTCTTTAAAAGTTCGAATGACATGAATATATGCTTAAAGTATGATATGTTTGGATTTAACGTGTTTATGAGTCTATTGAGTGTTTCTATGAAACACACAACCCCCCTAACAATTTTAGATTAAAGCGATCGATGGCGGCTTGGAGGGGAGCGGTGATACTTTGATGTGAACTCCAAAAGTCATCATTTAAGTCATTTTTTGTTCGAATAATTATTTAAATTTTGGAATATTTTAAGTTAGTATTTCTTGAAAGTTTAAAGACTGAATTTTTATAGAAATTATTTCAAAATGGATATGATATTTCATTGTGGTTTATTTAGTTCATTTGAATTGTAATTCTAGTGTTTAAATAATTTCAGTTTCCACCCCTAAGTTTAAAAATTCACCCCGTCTAAAATACTCGGAATTTTGAGGTGATTCTAGTTGAAGAAGGTAGCCATATGGATTATCTATCTCTCATACTTGGAATCGTGAATTTTGATAGTGTAAAACTCAAGTTATGGACGTTTTCCAGAGGGCTTCCAGAATGTACTCGAGAATAAATAGATCCGATTTTGAAAACAATTTTGACCTATCTATTGATTGAATTTTCATATGAAATTTTAACCTGTAATTCTCCTATGTGTAAGATGTTTACAATTTAAATTTTATAAATTTTGGATTTCATTTGTTTGCCGAACGAAATTTGTTTCAGAAAGCTATACAAGTTGAAAATTCAAACTTTCCAAAAGAAAATTTCTTTACTTTTGCAACGGATTCTATGAAGCCTTAATGCTTCTAATTCAAGTTAATTTCCGCATTTTTCTGAACAATCTAGGTAGAATTTTACAAATTTAAGATCTTAGTAATGTCACGAGCCCTAGAGCTCGGGGCGTTACAATTGGAAAGTACTACAAATATGAGATTATATGTAATGTGGTAGAGATGAATGATTGTCATGTACTTTAGGGGAAACCATGGTACTATAATATATATGCTACTTATATAGGTCGAGATAACAGGTATGTGTTTTGGTGGTACGATAAGAAAATTGTTTTGGTGTCATGTAATGAACAATTTGTGAATACCAGTGTAAACAACGAGTAAAAGATTTACAAGACAGATGATAAGGTTAAAAAAGTTGTCATTAAAAATGATGAGAATGTTACAAACCATGATATTACAATAGAGGTAGAAAAGCATGTGCAAGTTGAAAATTCAAGACCTGCTGATCTCGTATATATGGAAATTGCAGTTGAAAGCCCTAAGATCGAGCCGCACTCCGATGATGAACAAGTTGAAGTTCAAAAGTGTCCAATAAAAGAAGGGGAATTAAATTTTTCAATCACAAAGGAATCAAAGGCAAGGCTTGTCAAATTGAAAATAAAAATTTTTGTATACATTTTTTAGCGTCGATGCTAATGAATTACATAAGAATAAGGAAATAATGGACGATGAAGATTTGAGTCTTCGTACCAATTCTTTTGTACTGAAAAAATCATCAGTAGACATTATAGCAGAAAATGAGAAATATGAAGAATTAAAAATAGCACAATGGCCTCTACCAAGAGCGAACTCAATGATGAGTTTTTCTCCTGCTTCGTTTATGAAGGAATGTTACATAAGAAATATTCGTGAAGAAAATAGAATAAGCATGATAAAAATAAAGATGACTTCAAACAATGCAACTAAAGAATATAAATTTATCGAGCATATCAAGAAATTGACATCTCTTCCATATCAATATTGACAGAAATTTTTGAGTATTTTCTGATTGAATTTCTTTTTTCAACCAAATTCGGGGACGAGTTTTTTTTTTTTTCAAGTGGGATAGTAATGTAAGACAATCCTACTATAAATAGGATAAAAGTTATTTATAATAGGATCTTTATAATAAGATTTCTAGTTTTAATTGATTTTATTTTCTTCTTTCTTGATTAGTATTTGATTTCTAATTTCTTTTAAATTAGAATTTTAATTTAGTTTCCTTATATTAGTAATATTAGTGAATAATTTTACCTATATAAATAAAGGCTTTGTACATTTTTTCAATAATCAATTCAATACAATAAAATAATATTATTTCCTACATAGTTTCTAGCTTTTTACTTTATTCTTGTTTCAAGAATTTCAATCACGCTTCCGCACCAGAACTAATGCTCCCCAAATAAAAGAAGTTACAGAAAATGGCAAAGAATTTCTAGAGTATGCTTCCCATAAATACACCAATCAGAAGCTTACTGTTCGAAGGCGCTTAACACCATTGCGACCGGCAGCTAAATGACCATCATTTGCATTGCTTCCCGAAAGAGAAAATATTGATACAGGAGTCCCATCATCCTGTTAAATAAAAGGGAAAAGAGAGATCTACAATTACACAAAAAGAAAACAATGCCCGGAATTTCAAACTAATGTCAGAATGTGGCTATATAGTCTTGCACAACCTATATGAACAGCTCATATTATCTACTCCCGCTACATAGAGATGCAAAGGTATGGCTAACTCAATTTAGAAGCATAAAGGATATGTGCTTCATAATTATGAAAGGATGTTATAACATAACATAGTATACTTGAATTTTGCAAGTGGCAAATCAGTTCTTAATGAATTAGTAATAACACGTAAGCTATCTTTAGAAGAGAATAAATCACTTAAAGCAGTCCATACCAAAAGAGAACTTTGAAAAACTTGACATTGAGAATTTGCAATGACATGGAAGGATGAAAATATAGAAATTCCTGTTACTACGGGGCTGTGTGCATGCACACTTGTACATCTACCAAACACAGAAATTAACTTTGGAAAGAATTATTGATAAGAGTGAGAATCTTCATTCCATATACTCCATCATCAATTAATTAAAAAATAACTATAAAATCACTACTTAAGAAAAAAATGATATGTATAACTCGTTGGTAGTTTTTTTCTTGAATAGAGATTTGGTAGATGCAAAATATGGTTCTGATACAATTCTGATACATTTTTTTGCTAGAAGTTGACAACTCAAAGAGGAAAGAATGTAGTGAACAACAAAGATATTGAGGATTTTTGGGTTGCCCTCCAACTTACACCTCAAGTGCTATTGGTGAAGACTTACGCCTCAATTCACTGAAGCTTACATCCAAGCCAAGCTTTAGAGCTGCCACAGAGCGTGCTTGTTTGTCTTGCCTTTTTTGAGCTCTTTATTATTGCTCAACTTTATGGACTAATTTTTTATAATCTAAAACCCTTTTTTTAATCTTTTTTTACCACTACACAGAAGGGGAAGGGAAGTCACATTGAAAGAGAAAGGTTACAAAGAATGAGAAGATATTCACAGTAACAAGGAGGATGATAGGGCCATATGGAATTCATATATGTTGATAATTCTCAGGAGGGAAAAATTAGTAGTAATAACATGGGATACTTCTAGGTAGTTTCTACATCTAGTAATATATTTGAGAACTTATTTATTAGGTTATTTTATGTTTGTTGGATTTTTTATTTATTAATTTGATTTACATATATGATCAATTTATTTATGGTTTATTAATGAGCATTTTTTTTTCATATTCTTTTGAATTCTTTTATTAGTTTTTCTTGACATTTATGCCTCACTCATAGACGTAAAATGCCTCGGTACCTGATTGAACATTTTAAATATTGTCATCTCCATCACTACTTTCAGCATATATTCTCATTTATTATCTTATCAACTCTAATATGGGCACACGATGCATCTATTTTAACATCCTCATTTCACTATGTTCATTCAATAAAAATAACTATAAAACTCAAAAAAGAGAAAATAACTAAGAAGTGTTGTTACCAAATTTTTGAGATATTTCAAGTCCAAGAGTACTTTCCAATGCAGGAAATTTTCATCCATCCTCCAAACAAAGCCTCAAGAGCTAAAAACGTCGCTATCACCAAAATTTGTGTGCATGCAGCAACTCCTTTGTACTCCCATTGAAATAGTCATTAATTCCAAGATATGTCTATAACATGACATCGGTAAAACTAAACTCAACTGCCAGCAACCCAAAAGTGTATTTGACCCCCTTCTTGCTTAACAATTAACATGATGAAATTTAACCACGTGTATACTTCAAAATGTTTTATAGGGAGAGAAAAATAAATTTAGGAATTTCGTAGAATGGTAGTTCAAGGGGTCAGAGCAACGCCAGATAAATCTCTTACTCTTCTATTATTCTTGAGTTGACTTATACTTGTAAAACAATTCACTATCCAAACCTCACCCTAATCTTGTTCTACTTTTCTTCAGATAACTGGGATAAGGGATTTTTTAACTTTTTCCCAAATATCAGAATACTACTATGTTTCTTATATACACAAATTGTTAAAATATATTAACCTCCAGTTATGGCTAGTCCCAGTAAAAGCATAGACAACTTCTGTCAGTTCATCACTTCCAACTGCATTATTCCATAAAATCAAATTCTGTTCGCAACAAAAGTAAAGTCGATAACAGCATCATCAATGCACTTTTCTGTAAATGCATTGATTCCAGAAAAGTGGAACTTAACAAAGCGAAATTCGAGAGAATTACGAAATAAAATCAACACATTCAATCAAAACCCAGAAAAACATAGACATACGTGTACGCATATATTATAGACATAGATATAGGGAGATGAAAGACTAGAAAATAGAGAACCTTGGAGGTGCCACGGCAGTGAACCCAGGAGCCCCAAGCAGAGGAGTAAGGCTCGCCGATGTTATACGGCAGATCTTTGAGGCCCGCTCCCGATCCGCCCACCACACCTTTCAGGAATTTCAGCATCTTTCCAGGGCGGGCCCGATCAAATCCCTTCGAGGAATTCCGGTACTACAATTGAACAGTATATAATTACATAGAGCTAGAGAGAGACCGGGAGGGTGGATCTAAAGGGAAAGAGTGCGAAGCAGTGGATTATAAATCGAAATAACTGCAAAAAATAATAAAAAATGTTTAGCGTATTTTATTCTGTGCATGAAGGTGTACGGTAAGCTTTTTGTTCGTCGAGGTGACGTCGTTTTGAAGAAGGGAAAATTACAGTGGAGGTCTCTTTCCTTTCTGAAATGCGTAAACAAGTTATTAACCTTTAAATTTTGACATCGTCATCCTCGACCTTTTACATACGTAGCAATTCAAATCTTCACATTCCATTAGAAATAGAGTTGGTGAGCATAAATTCTCACAAAATATTAAAAAGATAAAAAGAAAATGCTTTGTGTTCCCAACCTCTTACCCTGCCCTATCCTTACCTATCCCCACCCCATGTATTACGTGGGACAAGATGTTTTGATAAATTTGATTTTTCAAAATCATGTCTAAGTAAATGTGAAACTTAGGTCGTGTTTGAGTTTGTTGAAACTTTAAAAGCATCGATGAAAATAACAATTTAGGGGTGAACAAAAATAAATTATTAGATCGTTAAATTGAACAAAAATTGTTGATTTGGATCAACGTGGACCGTTGAAGTTTTGATTATCAACTGAATCAAATCAATTCATAACTAACAACAAGACAGTTTGTAATTAGCAACAGATAATTTTTTTCTTCTTTTCTAAATGAAACTACTTTCATATATCTTTTTTAAAATTTTCCTATCTTGTCCTCGTGTTTTATTCTAGTTTTCAATTTCATTCTTTTCTTTTGCCACTTATTTTTATTGATTTTATTTAGCCCCGGTTTGTTTGGTGGCTTTTAATTTACTTTAATTTATTTATCATATTTATTGTCAATCACACATTCACTCAATAAAATATTTTACAAATAAATTCAAAAAAAATTTTCACTTTTTAACCACACATTCTCAAATAAAAAATACATATTATTCAAAACATAGTTTTTTACAATTAAAGGCACCAATCAATCCCTAGTACGTTGTACTTTTGTTTTACGATTAAATTTTATGCTTAGTTATTTTTTTTTTAAAAAAAATAGAGGGACTGATTATAGATAAACAAGCAAATGATGATAAAAGTTGAGAAACATATTTCCTAGAATTGGTTTTTTAATATTTTATGGGTCGGGTCATCACATATGGATTATCCACAACCCATTTACCAACAATTTTATTGTCACAAATCGCAACTCGTGTGCATATTTGACCGACATTACTTTAAATGAATTCCGTGTGTAAAGACTAGGGTACTACATACTTATATAAATGTATGAGGATATCAGTGTCATGTAAATGATGTAATGAAGATAATATTTAAATTATATATGACCTATCTTAATTTTTAATATTGGACTCACTTGGTTAATCAGTAAATGCAACATTTTGAATTGTTGGTCATTATTGCAAGTTTAAACAATAAATCAAACACATTATTTTTCATATCAAACTTTGGTACTATATTGTATTCATTATCTTAGTCTTAGTTCTACAAGTGCACTAGACAATTCGTCGAAGTAAAAATCTCATAGAACCGGTCAAGTTCGCACTCACATAAGTAATGTTCTATAAAGAGTATTCTACAATAGTACAACTTAAAAGATATAATCATACATAAATAAAAGAGTCATTTTGGTTGTTACTGTTCATAAGTCGAGTCGAGCCCGAGCCGAGCCAATGAGCCATTGGCTCGGCTCGGCTAAGCCATTTTTTTTTTTTACGTTTGATTCAATATTTTATCCTACATAAATAAAAGAGTCACTTTAGTTGTTATCGTTCATAAGCCGAGCTGAGCCAAATGACTTTATGGCTAGGCTCGGCTAGGCTAACTTTTTTTATTTTATTTTATACGTTTGATTAGTTTTGTTTACTATTTA
>CAIGRN010032759.1:0-15144 GCA_903798345.1 Fraxinus anomala
AACACAATCTGATTATGTGAAAAAAATGTTGTCCAAGTTTGCTATACATGATTCTAGGCATGTTACTTTGTCTCTTACTTGTCATTTTAAGTTGAGTAAAGAACAATGTCCAAATGATGAATTCGATATCAAATACATGCAAAAAGTGCCTTATGCTAATGCTGTTGGATCTGTTATGTATATTATGGTGTGTACTAGACCTGATGTTACACATGCTATTAGCATTTTGAATAGATTTGTGGCAAACTTGGGTCCTGAACATTGGGCTGCTTTAAAATGGTTTTTAAGATACTTAAAAAAGTTTTGCAGATTTATGTTTGCATTTTAAATTTTGTAAAGAGGGGGTTGTGTTAAGATGATATGTGGATTCTGATTATACTAGTAATAAGGATAATAGAAAATCAATAACTGCATATGTGTTTACTTTATGTAATATAGTAATACTTGCATAAGTTGGAAGTCTCAATTGCAATATATTGTTGCCTTATCTACTACAGAAGCTGATTGTGTACCTGCTACTCAAGTTATTAAAGAGTCGTTATGGCTTAAAGGCTTGTTGAGTGAATTAAATGAATTGCATAATCCTGTTGTTTTTTATTATGATAGCCAAAGTGCCATTCATTTGTGTAAAAATCCAAATTTTCATAATAGGACTAAACATATAGATGTTACGATGCATTTAATTAGAGATATATTTCAAAAAGAGTCTATACTGTTTGAAAAAATTTTTACACAATTTAATCCCGCTAACATGAGAACAAAGGTACCTCATTTTACCAAATTTAAATCATGTTTGCAAATTCTAATAATTGATACTTGTTAAACTTGGTGTTTTTCTGTAGGTGTTGTTTTTCTTCCTGGTGCTGATAAAATTGTGATGTTTTTTATGTGTTATTTATAACATTGGCATCAATGGGGAAATTTGATAGATTGTGATGCCATGGTCCATTGGGCAATGATGAAATTAGGGTTGACCCATTTGCTGGAATGTTTAACTATTGCTCGATAACACAAGAAAAGGCCCAAAATCGACCCATTAAGGCTGGCACGTGTGCTGCTCTGGTCCGTTGATCTCCAGCTGAATCTAATGTGATGAGAACTTGTATTTAAGGCATCTGAGTGGTCCTCATTTGAGTGATTTTTCATTCTGCTTTCTGTTTAATTCGAGAAAAGCGTCTAGGTTTTCCTTTCGTGTTCATCTCTGTATTATCTTTTTCGATTTCGTGTGAATTGATCAAAACTTCTTGTTTGATCTTAAATTTTTGCGATTTGGGTCTTAGTGATTCTTCGATTGAGGCTTTTAGAGTCTTGAATCAGTTGTTTAATCTTGGTCTATTGAGTAGTTGCTGTGGTTCGATTTTCTTTGGGGTTTGGGTCTTTGTGGTCGGTTTCTTGTATAGAAGGGTACAATAACATGATTTTGAGCCCTTTGTCATAATCAATCCCTTGGTGCTATTGGCTTTTGGGTATTCTTGATGAATCCGATTTTCTGCTTTCATTGTGATTTTACTCTACACACATTGTTTATCGAACAAATTATCAGTCACAAAATAATCAATTTATTGGTCATAATCTCAAATAATTGGTCACCAACACTCTTAATCCCAACAACTACCTACCTACCCAACCCTAATCTTACCACCACATCTAGTGCTACCTCAGCCACAGCCATCGCCATCGCCACCAACAAACTACAATTTTCAACTTCAAAATCACCATCACTATCACCATCACCACCTCACAAACACAAACAAACCATCATTTTTAACTACAAAACAACAATTGTCATCGCCAGATTCACCACCATCGCCACCAACAAAAACCATTGCAACCACTAGATCCAACAAATCTTGGTACCTTACGCGAGTGCCACATCGATGATCTGAAAGCGTGGTTGCGTGAGGCGCGCTCAAATCAATGCATCGTCTCCTCTATCTAGTAAATTGAAGAGAGGGATAGAGTGGCGGCAAAGAAAGAGACAAGAGACAGATAGCGGCGAAGAGATAGACCTTGTTTAGGGATGGGAATACAACATGATTGTTTGTTATAGGGATCAAACATTTTGTGATAACCCTATCATCAAACTCCTCAGGGAAGTCTACAGCGTTGATGAGCCCTTCTCTATACACTGAGAAATTTTTGAATTTGGAAAGGAGAGCCTGGAGCACGAGTGGGGGCAAATATATATAGAAGTGGATGGAATTTTTAGGGAACTTCTAATTACTAGAGAGGATTTGGTTGAGATGGCTAAAGGCTTCGCCGCTGAAGGAATGAATATGATGCAGATTGTATTAATTAGTAGTATATCTGTTGTCGCGAGCAGTGCAAAGCTCTTGTTCTTGATGGGAGACGAAGACCCTCACGATGAGATGCAGACGGTGGAGGTAGATGCCGTGCAGTGGCTCTTGGAGGTGGTCATCGGTGGCTGCCCATGTGTGAGGGAGATGGAAGAGAGATAGGAGAAGAAGAGAGGTATAAAGAGATATAATTAAGGTTTGCGAGGGTAGATGGTAGTGGGTGGATATGTAAAATAATTTAATTTTTATAGTATTATTATATTATCATCTGATTTTTGCATAAAAAAAAAACTTTAAATTTGATTTTTAAAGTTGAATCTTAAAAATTCTGGTTTAGTGTAATTCTCACTTTTTATGATCCAATCAAAGGCCTTGGTCACTTTTCTTATTTTTATTTTTTTCTAAACGGTAACTATACTTTAGATTTAAAAGATTTTTGAAATCTATACGGTGATTAATTTCACTCGATATTCATAAAGGGTAACCTCACTTCATCGATCAACAATGTCGATTATGCTCGTATCCCTCACAATTAAGGCAACATGCATGTTTTAAGTGGCCGTTGCAGGTGCTATGCCCTTCCATAGTCCCTTCTAGTAAATCGTAATATTACAATAGATGTGGCTAAGAAGACAATCATCCCTACTACGTCTTGTCCCCAACAATTGCAGACCACCTATCGGCTACCATTTCACGTTAATCCCTACGTGACGGCGATCAATGTATTTCACCTCATACTTCACTGTCTCTGCTTTCTCCACCATTGATGTTATACCATTGTGGAACTTAACGAAAACACGCTAAATTTTACATAGTTTATTCTAATCGAACGAAAATTTGTGAAACGGTCGACAACTTCAAAGAGTGATAAGGCATGGGAATTACTTTAGTGAACAAAACAAGACTTCTTGCAAACTTTATTGACAAATGGTGAAATTAACTCTAATAAAAAAATAAAAAGAGTGATGGCGAAACAGTTTGCCATTAACTTTTTATTTTATTTTTTAAAATTAATATTTTTTTAGAAAAAGTTGCTGTCGATCCTTTGTTGATAATCGTTAATGGAATTTCGTCGATAATAATCGATGATATTAATTTTGTTCAAATAATTGAGATATAGTTATTTTTACAAAAAATCTTGTCAATAATAATATCATTAGCGATCACTTACAAAACTCGTATAGATGGTCATTAACTCTACATGACTAGTTTTATGATCATTTTTTAAAAGGGCCTAAAAAATTTCACCAGATAGCTCCTAAATGCTTCAATTTCATTTGTCCGGTTCTCTGATTTCTTCATTTTCATATTCCTTAATGCCCATCAAATACTAATAGGCAGTCTACTTTTGTCTTCAATAAATGCACGGATTCTTTGGAAGCGTTTTATAAACTATTCATTTATGCAAAAATTAAGTAACAGTTACAAAGAATAAACGTCGATGTCAAGATGACCAGATAGCATTATTTTGACTCCAAGTTTATGAAATAGAATTTAGTTAGGCGTTGGTAAAGTTTTGGGGAGCTTTCCAGTTAAGTTAAGTTTCAGTGTTTATACTTCTTGACATAGTTTGAGAGATATACACTTTATTCTACATGAATTCATTGCGGTCATGAGCTCGAGTGACCATCTTTTTCGTACAAGA
The DNA here is from genome assembly GCA_903798345.1 of Fraxinus anomala. NCBI lineage: Eukaryota > Viridiplantae > Streptophyta > Magnoliopsida > Lamiales > Oleaceae > Fraxinus > Fraxinus anomala. Next base: position 3,943 of record CAIGRN010032759.1, read on the forward strand.
AGTGACTTTTACGATTCATTTCCAAAAAATACATCATACATGCGTGGTTCAAAATGAAAGCAAAAAAAAGTACAAAGGCGAGAACATTCCCAAACTCAATTGAGGATGCAAGTTGGAAGAAATCAAATATGAATCCAATTTCAAGAATCATACGATGACGCTCTTAGTTAATATTCATACAAATCAATTTATAACACGTCTATCAAAATGAATTTAAACTCGGCCGATTAATTAAATACTAATCGTGATTGAGATAAACACGGACGTCGCTCCACGTATTGTTGAAGTTGCGCAACACTTTTTTTTCCTCCTTTAACAAACTTTGATTGTTAACCACAGAAAAAAAAAAAAAAACGCCCAAGAGGAAAATAAAGAAAAGAATAAATTAAAAGTTTGGCGACTTTTTGAAAAGGTGACCGAGGAATTGGTGGAATTTAAAAATGAAAAGGAAACAAAAGAGCTGACTCAGATTTAAGAGTCAGCCAACTTTTTGCAGAAGAATCAAAACAAGAAAAGAAAAAGAAAAATAAATACAAGATCTTAAGGCCACACAGAATTTGTGGCTGAGAATTCACTTTTCTAGCTGACGTGGCTTGCCCACCTGGGAACTTTACCCTTAACCCTCCTCTTTCCCACGTTGTTTCGACGACAATACATTCAACACAAACCCAAAAGTCCCTGACCTGACCCTAAAAAACATACACACACTTGCCCACTTACTGCGTGTTTTTGTGTCAGATCTTGTAATCAAGAATTGATTGGGCTTGTTTTTCTGTTTTGGTTTCTGGGTTTTTGAGTTATGCTGTGAATTGGATAATAAAGAGAGAGAAAAATGGCCGAAGCAAAAGACCCAAAGATAAAGCTGTTTGGGAAGACAATTGAACTGCCAGAGACTTCCACGGCGGCGGAGGAAACTGATGGAGTCGGTTCTGCTCAATCTTGTGATGCTGGTGGTGAGAATAGTTCACTTCAAGATCCCCCTTCTTCATCAAGTTCTATGCTTGAAGATCGCAATTTGAATAAAGATACAAAAGAGCAGGAATCACACAAGGACAAGGTATTGATTAAAAAGACACTTATTTTTTATATTTGAAGATAGCCCACTATTAAAAACGGTGTCAAAATTATTGGGTCTTGGTTTTGAATTTTGATTGCTTTTGAGATTTTGTTGACTTTGGGTTCTTGATAATGAACTGGTTTTGATCATTTAATTTTTTTTTTTTTTTTTTTTAGTATTAAGGTTGTTTCTGGACAATAGAGAATGTTTTCTGAGGATAGTCTTATGTTATCAACATAATCCAAATCTAGGAACTATGAACTTTTAACGTATTAATATTATTTGGATTTGGTTATGTGTTTTAATTGTTTGTTATGAATCCACGTGTGAAAATTTATGCCTTTTCTCATTTATGGTATTGTAAATTAGACTCTTCTTGAAGTTGTGAAGTTAAATCCCTTTGATTTTAGCCTCTTGCTGTAGTCTGAACCTGCATAAATGCTTTGAGACGAGCCGTGGTCGTGCCATTAATTCTTGGTTTTGCTTCGAATATTGATTTTTTCTTAACTCTGGAAGCTGGAGTATTTAGCTGTTCATTACTTTTAGTTAAACTTTACTTTAACTTAAAGAATGACAACACTAAAAAGGATTCATGACTGATGTTTAGGAATCTTAAGGTGTTCATTAGAATGTGAATCCTTGTTAATCAATTTTCCAATTATCAAAGCTTTTGAATTAGCTATTTGATCCACGTTAACGATCATAGCTTTTAAATTGGGATGCCTGTTTGTTTGATTTTGTCATTAACTATCAAAACCCCCATGATATTACAGATACTGTTTTTCTTTTCACCTTCACGTGCCTTATTTCAATACGAACAATAAGCTAATACTTATCCCCGCTGTTTTGTACGGAATTTTCACATTTGACCACATCGTAAATGGTTCTAGGATCTTCAATAAATGTTAATTTGGAACACCTGAGTTTAGTTTTCTTATCTGAATCTATATGATTACAGGATATATCGGATCAAAAACAAGATGACAGTGAAAAGGAGGATCAAGCTCGACCCTTGATATCTGAGGAACCAAAAGATTCTGAAATGACTCGACCACTAAGTGAGAATTCACAGCCACCTTCTACTGGTACTGATGCTGCAGCAGGAAAAACCTCAAGGGCTGAAGAAGACCTGAGCGAGAAGAACAATTCACAAGAGAAGACTCTGAAGAAACCGGACAAGATACTTCCTTGCCCTCGCTGTAATAGCATGGACACAAAATTCTGTTATTTCAACAACTACAACGTGAACCAACCTAGGCACTTCTGCAAGAATTGTCAGAGATATTGGACTGCTGGTGGGACCATGAGGAATGTTCCAGTGGGTGCTGGTCGACGCAAGAACAAGAATGCAGCTTCTCACTTCCGTCATCTTACTGTTTCAGAAGCACTTCAGAATGCCCCAGTGGATCATCCGAATGGACTCCTCTCCTTTCGATCAGATACACCTCTCTGTGAGTCAATGGCATCAGTTTCGATCATTGCTGATGGAACAATTAGAAATGGGTTCCACAAGCCTGAAGAAGTAGGAATTGAAATTTCTGGCGGAAGTAAAGGTAATGGGAACGATCAGTCCAGTGGATCTTCAGTAACTGTTGCAACTTTGAAGGACGAGGTTGGTAAAACTCAATTACCGGAATCACTAATTCCATACTGTCATAGCTTTCCCCCTCAGGTACCTTGCTTTCCTGGAGGACCGTGGCCTTACCCATGGAATTCAGTTCAATGGAGCCCAGCCAGCTTTCCAATGCCATTCTATCCGACGCCTCCTTACTGGGGTTGTGCTGTTCCTGGCATGTGGAATGTTCCTTGGGCCGTCCCACCAACTGCTTCACAGAACCACACACCTCCAAGTTCTGGTCCTAACTCCCCGACTCTGGGGAAGCATTCAAGGGACGACAACATGATGAAACCAGTGAGCGGCGAAGAAGTGGCACAAAAAGAGAGCAATTCCGAGAAATGCCTATGGGTCCCAAAAACTTTACGCATTGATGACCCCGGAGATGCTGCAAAGAGTTCCATATGGGCAACATTGGGAATTAAGAATGACACAGTCGACTCTATTGGTGGACCCGGTCTTTTCAAAGCCTTCAAAGGCCAATCGAAGGACGATGAAAAGACTCAAGTTCCAGAAACCTCCACCGTATTACAAGCCAATCCAGCTGCATTTTCGAGGTCATTAAACTTCCATGAGAACTCATAAGCTGATAGCAAGGAGCATTTTACTTCTTACTTTTTGCTGACAGAACTGAGCAAGAACTCTATTTGCTCGACTAGTTAGCCGTTATCTAGTCTGCTGCTGGCTCCTCCGGATGAACGATTCTTTAAAGCACGCACCAAATGGGATGAAAATCAGGTTTCCCTAATTGCATTCGGACCAATTTCCGTATCTCTTTGGGGGGACGATCAAATTTATGCTTATTGATATGATAAGATAGTTTTGTGAGATTCATGTACATATATGTAGCAGTGGTAGCTAGAACAGGGCGAGTTCGTGCAACTAATTCAACATATAGTAAATAAGTTGTAATATCGAATTTTCTCTGCATCATTGTTTGTTTTTCGGGGAATAAGACTTTCTTTCTACTTACCTGATTTTTAATCTTAGTCTCCTTGTATATGTTCGTGATGTTCAAAGCTTGAAAGCCATTTTTAAGTAACTGTTTTCTCCAAACATGGCGTTGTTTCTACAGACTGGCGCTCAAGCAATTTCTGCCGCATATTTGAGTTTGAACGAACATCGAAGACAGTTTCAGCTGATAGACCATCAAATCCAAATTAGCTGTTGTTGGGACCCCAAATCACATGATAATGCTTTTTGTTTTATTGGTGGGGTCGATTTTCTCTTCTATAACTCATTCATGAGATAAATTTATGAATAGAAACTCATTCCACGTGCTATCATAGCATACAAATGTCTCGTACTCACGAGTTGAGCCATTTTGTTCAATATATAATTTGAAGTTTGACGAACTGTGCAATTTTTCCAGTAATTAAAGAAAGTTTTACACATCCAAGATTGTCTCGTGGCTGAACGAATCACACGAATGATCTGACGGTTGTCAGTGTTGTGATAGTCTCTACATTATTACATCAAATGTATATTAATCGGATCTGATGCCACACTGTTTTTCTTTTCCCTAGGTACACTCAAAATTAATGTAGTTATTCTAGGTTTTCCATTTCTAGAATGTACTGTTACAGAACCTGAAAAATCCATGGTTCGATCTTGCATTAATAGGGTTCTTTTGCGGTCAATTCTTCTCACACTCCTTTTCTCTAATGGTAATTCTAGAAATAATTGCTTTGTTTGCGTTTTTATTAATAATATGAACGTGCACATATTATACATGTGTTTTTTACTTTCATTTTTTATTGTCGTTTTTCCTTCTATATATAGGACGTGGAAGAAAATTGATAAGATCTTATGATCATGAAGAGGATGAAGTTGATTTCTCTGAGGTTTATATCTATTTTCGTGTATATTTTTTTGTTAATTCACTTATTTTCAAATGAAAAATTATATTTTCTGTTTTTAATGTAGGAAAAGGGAAGAGAGATGATCGAGTTGGACTACGTTGATGCATGGCATAACTTCAATGGTAGATCCGGTTATCCTATCCCTCCTCCTCCTCCTCCACCTCCACCTCCTCTACCCCAGGAGTTGTGTTGTTGATTTCTTTAGGGATTGTGATTTACTGTATCCTTAATTAGAACGTGTTTTTTCTTTTCTTTTTACGTGGAAATAAGACTCGAGTTATGAAGAAAAAATGTGGAAATGATAGAGCATTTTTCTAGTGATTATTGTAGGTTTTTATTTTCCTGCACTCAAGTCAATATGCTAGAAAAACTAAAAAAGAGACAGCAGTTTCTTTCCCCATTCTAGCAGTGTAAATTTGGACCAGACCGTTCAGCACAAACTGGGCTTATGTAGCCAGGCCCAACACCAGCCCAACCCGCTTTCGGTTCCGAAAAAAACAGAAAAAATACAAGCAAAATATTGTTAAAAAATGTATTCTCGAAATAGACTCCTATGTCTTATGTCCCCAAAAGGTTATAATCTTGAGAAAACTTCGACCATGCAAAGGACCAAGAAAAATAATTACAGCGTGCATTAGAAGCCTAAAATTGAAGTAAGCGGTCCAAGTACGTGAAAAGTGGCTCTTAAACAATAACTCAAGTCTAAGGCTGCTAAGAGAAATTTTCATTTGCATCTTTCTATTTCTTGTTCATTGGGTAAGAAGAAACTTCAAAGAAGTTTCAATTCCTGGAAATTCCTAAAGCAATTTTCACGAGTCAACTAGTCCAAAAGTGGGGGCAATATCTTAATAAATTCCACATAAGAAACAAGAAAATCAGGCCAACTAACCTTACCAGGCTACCACATCAACTTCTACAATGCCAAGTAACAAAGAAACTTCCTTGGAGTAACAATTTGAAAGCCATCAATTTCCAGACTTTCCATCATGATATATAATCCCTTCTCATCTTCAATTTCATCATATCAATTCCAGCAATCTAATCTCCATCTGCATGTAAGATATATTTTTCAACATTCTGATTCTTTTTCATCAAGAGAAATCATTAATTACCATGTCTCTCACTTATCTGGATCAATTTCCCCTAGAGAATATATCGATGAATACAATTCAGCTTATTTTTCTGATTCTTGGATTGGTCGATTTAGTCGTGCTCCACATAATCCTCGACAGGAAGAAAATCTGCAGTTTTTTATCAGAACATGAGTTTTCAATCCAATTAACTAGGTTCAATGATTCCAAAGTTCAGGCTGGAAGGAATGGAGATTTTGAGTTATCCAAGAAGAAACAGTCCTTCACAGAGAAGATGGTTGATGGAAGCGTGTGTAAAGGAGATATAGAGATGGTTCTAAGCAGCATGGGATTTTTTTGCAGTCCTGAAGAAGGAAAGCTTCCAGAAAAACTGGATGCTAATGATCTTTTCGACATGTTTGAAGAGAAAAATCCTTCTTTGGACGAAGCGAAAATAGCTTTTGACGTGTTTGACCAGAACAAAGATGGATTTATTGATGCAAGAGAGTTACAAATTGTTCTATGTTCTCTGTGCTTAAAGGAAGGATCAGAGATAGAGAACTGCAGGAGAATGATCAGTGCGTTTGATGAAAATAGAGATGGGAGAATAGATTTTAATGAATTTGTAAAATTAGTGGAGGTTAGCTTTTAATGAATTATTGTTTTATATTTACTTGAAACTTATGACACTTAAAATTTCAACATTTCTTCCTTTTCTTTTATTTCATTTCATTTCATTTCTTCTCCTCTTCTCATTTTTCAAATTCCACACATTCTTTCCACGACAAGTTATGGTCTTCCACTAAAGCTATTATTTCGTATAATATTTAAATCTATTGATCTTTGATTTCGATTCTACCAAGTGATCGGAGAAAATTAAGCAGCAAATGGTGTATAGATAGAGAACTGAGAGGTCTTTTGTAATGTACCATACCTTGGAATCTTAAGGCCTTTCCATAAAGCCACCAGCCAATGAGAGGTGGTGTTAAGTTGTACTCACTCCCAAGTAGTAACCACTACTTCCTCCAAGAAAGCACAGACAACTGAAATTCATCGTCCAACAAAGGGCTATTGTTTTACCTATAATTATATGCTTCAAGAAAAATGAAAGAATTTCATCTTGTAGACTTTCAGTAGAACTCGAATTGGATAAAATATTTGCAAATTCAGTTAATTCCCAAGGAAATGCCTTGTACTTACAAATTGCGGTTTATATAAGTTCCAGCTCGGAATTCTCCTTTTCAAATACTTTGATCATTATTCCCATTCAACCGCTCGTCAATTACCTCCATCCATAGTTCAACATCATTTTGAAAAAAAAGCCTGGAAAAATACCAAAAAGAAAAAAATGTGAACCAAAAATATGGGAACCAAGTCTCCAAATATCCGATTCAATAAATAATTTAGGATTACATGGTTTCCATTTCTAACACTAAATTTTACATCATCTATATAAGTTCAATAATTCTATTTAGGTTTGACAACATGTAACTTAATGCATTATTTCATTGGATTTCAGTCAGCTCCAGTTTTACAAGTCATTGAACTAATATAAAGTTTCGTAGAATCTGCAATTTAACAGATGAGGAAGACTCATTAGAATTAGCCAAAAGAAAACCAAATGAAAGAAGTTTCTCCGGTAAGAACTCCCAAAGCACAAGGCACACCCAGTCCAAGAGACTGAGGTCATAATTATGACCAAGTAAACGAAATTTGTGACTTCAAAACATCTTAATTTTTCAGGGAACCTTTTATCTATGTCCCCTCTATCCAAAAGTAATCACTAATAGTACCTTAGCTGGACAATCATCGCTTCTACGTCAAATATAATTTGCAAGCACAGAAAACTTGGAAACTTTTTCTTCTGCAATGTACATATAATGAAAGAAATCCTAGAATCTAGAAAAACCACAAGATATTGTTTGCCTACCTTCCATTTCAGATTATCAGGTCTCCATAACAACAGCATACCAACTTGACACAACTGTGGCACAGCTTTGCTGGAATTTGAGATGATGATGTAGACATGGGAAATCAAGTCAAAATATCTGATTTCACTTCATTATCTTAATAAAAAACTCGAATCTTTCAAATGTGAGAAAGGGGATATGTAGGGATATCATGTCAGGTTCATGAATTGATCATAGATGGAAAACCCCTAGCGACCAATTTACAAGGGCCTAGCAGTATAAATTACCTTGACTGAGCTATAAGCAATGCCCTCCATTGCGAGCTGGCTGGTTTAAGTAGTTTCCATGATATATCACTGAACATTTTTCCCCAATCTGACCCTATATGTCACCAGTAGTCTTCACAGGAACAGCATCCATCCCTGAAACTATGAAAATGGTTCACATCTTTTACAATTATCGTTCTGTTTGTGACCTTTGGGGGTGTTTTCGTAACGGCAGAGTGGAAATCATCACACATTCTTAGGTTTTAATGCTGCGAATAGGTGCCTATGGGGGGTGTTTTTGTAAGAGTATATGCTATTGCCAACTTCTTACTGTGATAACTGTGGTAATCTTCTTTTTGTTCCTCCTCCGCATCATGCAATTCACAAGCTATAGCTGGAATGTATCCCAGTGGTTTAATTTTAGCCAACAACTCCATTACCTTTTCATGAATAAGAACAGCCTCTGGATGTTCGTTGCTATCAGAAACAAATACATATGCATCATTTCTTAATTTCTGTCCAGCTCAATCTAGGTTCTTCCATTATGTTCCTCTCTCTCATTAACTTCCGCATCCCCACTACTTCATCCCACCTCTTTGTCCTGGCATGCATATTTGACAAAAGGATACAAGTTCCCACGTCTTCAGGGTTCAGACGCTACACAATTTCTGCAACTCGCTTTCCTAAACGATAATTCTGATGGAAATAACAAGCATTGAGCAAAGTTCTCCAGGCAACAATGTCCCATTTTATCGGGATTGATTGCATGAATTTCTCAGCATCCTCAAGCCTCCCTGCTCTACTCAGAAGTCCAACAATACAAGCGTAATGCTCCAACCCCGGTTCAATGCCAAACTCTCTCATCGTATGGTTAAAATAGTAGAATCCTTCGTCTACTTTTCCCATGAAGCCACAAGCAGAGAGTGCCCTAACAAAACTTACATAGTTTGGTTGCTCTTTTGCTGCTAGCATCTCTTGAAACACAGTCAAAGCTTCCCTACCAAGCCCGTGATGCGAATAACTAGTTATAGTAGAATTCCAAGATATAACATCTCGATAAGTCATATTAGTGAAGACGATACTAGCATCTTCAATCAGGCCACACCTTGAATGCATATGGATCAAAGAATTACTTACAATAGTGTTGTTATTCATCCCCATCTTTACGATGCGTGCATGTAACTAATTACCATATCTAAGTGCTTACAAACCAGTGCACGAGTTCAAAAGCAGTGTACTCATTTGGCATAATATACTTGTTCCAGTTTCAGAAATAGTTTCAATATTCAAAGCACTCGTTCTGTAAATAAGCAACCAATATTGCTGTCCAAGTGATGTGACCACATTTTTAGATTCCAACCCTTCAAAAACTTCTCTCATGGATGAAATTTCACCACATTTTCCATACACGTCTATGACTGAGCTACCAACAAACAAATCAAACTCAACACCAGCTTTGAGCATTGTGCTGTGAGTTTGTTGGCCCCAAGTCAAATCATCAAGACGAGCACAAAGTCCCAAAATATGAACATAAGTAATACTATCCCACTCCATAGACTCATCTCCTGCCACCAACCTTCGTAAAACATCAAATGCTTCCCTCAAATATCCATGATCTAACAGCACAATTAAAACAGATTTATAAGTACATAAATCTGATCTAGGGGCCCAATACAAAACCTGCATAGCCACTTTAACATCCAACCACATTGAATGCATGGATACAAGTCATTTTTTACATGAAAAATCAATCCAGACTTCAATGCATACCCATGACACTGTTGGCCCTCATCTTGCAACATACAATGAGAACAACGCATAATAACCGTCACTAATATGTACCTATTCAGGCACAACTTGTGCACTTTTACCATATTCCTGCACAACCCAATAACTTCAGAGGCCAACCCACGATGCAAATACCCAGCCATTAAACTTCTCTACGAAACAACATTTCATTTGCGCATTCTATCAAACAATTGGCGGGGCAATAGATATTTCTCTACATTAGGGATAGGCTAAGAAACCTGTTCAATCTGATACCCGTGGGCCCCATTCTGAATGGGACAGGAGTATCCACCTAACTGAGTAAATGGGGTGGGACGGGGTCATTGCCCAAAAGCTAGTATGAGGCGAGTAACATAGTTCTCGCCCTTCTACCTTGTCCAATTTAAAGTTAATTTCATATTTAAATTTTTTATAAACAAAAAAAGATTTATCATTGTTCTTAATAAATTGAAAAAAAATATATATTTACTAAAGACGTAAAAAAATAAAAGCAATAAATAAATAAATAAAAATAAACGGGGCGATAAATGGAGCAGTGGACATCCTTGTCCCGAACCCACCCATCATGCTTTAACTGAGTATGGAGACAGATGAATGTGACAAAAATACCCAATGGGACGAGGGTGGAAATAACCGACTCGTTCCATATTCACCATATTGCCATCCTAGGTTAAGAATAAAAATTAATCAAACAATTTTTCTCGATAACGTGACACTCGATTGGATATAATTAACAATTAAACTTTTTTGTCAGAAAATGTCATTCTTATTGACAGATACTAACATGTGAGTGAGATTCATGTGAATAAAAAAATGTCAAAAAATTCCTGCCCCTCTATTGCGAGGGGTTTGTCACGGAGCTGGCAGCACATGATAGGTGCCATTTTCCATGGAAGTTAGAATATATTTTTCAACTTTTCACTTTTTGCCATGTTTGATAGGTAAAATATCCATAGAATTTGTTTTCCAATGAATCCTCTCGTAATTGGTTTTTCCTTGTTTTTTAGGAATTGGTTTTCCCACCACTTTGGTGGGAATTAGGGTTTTCGGGGGTTTTTTTTATTTGCAATGAAAATAAATTATATGGACAATTGTAATTTTTTTCCCTTTTATGGACAATTTAAAAAAAATAAAAAGCCAAACGAATACCAAAAGATCCAAAATTTCAACATTTTCAGGTGAAAAATTATACTAATCAAACACAATTAATTGACAATTCCCAGTAAAATGTACTCTAAGAAATTTAATTCCCTGAAATTCATTTTCTTTTCACCCAAATTCCATCATTGCAATCAAACGGACCCTAAAGTTAATATAGCAAATAATGGCCGCTGTTTTTGGCTGGCCATTTGCAGAATGCTAGTGTTTCTAAGGGATTTTCCACCGTTACATTTAATTATATAAGTACTCGGCACCAAAAATTGGAAATGAATTAATCTATGGAATTGGGAAGCCCTATTTGACAATCACTATTTGGGTAAAATGAAATTTTGAATAATAATTTTTTGGAAAATGCATGGTTAAAAAGGTAAGAAATTTTTAAAATTTTACCAGTAAAATATTTTATGGTATAAATATGTGGTTGAAAATGAATATGTAGAAAAAATAATTTTAAAATAATGATTGTCAAAGAG
>CAIGRN010032778.1:0-10214 GCA_903798345.1 Fraxinus anomala
GTCAAGGGTTCTCTTAGAATGTGTTGTAACTATCGAGCCTTGAATAAGATCACTGTGAAGAATAGCTATCCTATTCCACTGGTCGCGGATTGCTTCGACCGACTGAGTTGGGTGAGATATTATACAAAGATTGATCTTAGGTTCGGACAGGAGATGAAGTAAAGACTACAGTGGTAACAAGATATGGAACATTTGAATTTAAAGTAATGCCTTTTGTCTTAACAAATGCTCCAGCAACGTTTTGTACGATGATGAATCAGGTACTTCACGGGTTCTTAAATGATTTTGTGGTGGTGTACTTGGACGGCATAGTAATCTTTAGTAATCTATAGCGAGACATTGGAGGAACATGTGCATCACGTAAGGCAGGTTTTCAATCGGCGACGAGAGAATGAACTCTATTCCAAATCGTCTAAATGTTATTCGCTCATACGTCTATCAGTTTCTTGGGTCATATAATCGAATAAGGTAAAATACGCATGGATTCGAAGAAGGTTACAGCCATCAAATATTGGCAACCACCAAAGATGTCCACGATGTACTTTTTTTCTAGGGTTATGCAATTACTAGCGAAGATTTGTGAAAGGGTACTCAGAAATTGCAATGCCACTTACCGAATTGACAAAGAAAGATAAGGATTGGGCCTGGTCATCCTAATGCCAAACTGTTTTTGAAAAGTTGAAGAAGTCTATATGGATGAACCCGATGTTAGCCTTACCGGATATGACTAAACCATTCAAAGTTCATACCGATGCTTCAGATTTTACTCTGGTGGAGTCCTTATGCAAGAAGGACATCCAATAGCATATGAGAGCTGAAATTTGAACCAAGCAGAACATCGTTAGTTGGCGCACGAAAATGAGTTGTTGGTGGTAGTCCATTGCCTTAGAGGATGGCGTCACTATTTGTTTAGGTCTCCTTTTATTGTGAAGATAGATAACACTACGGTTACTCACTTTATGTCCCAACCAAAACTATTAAGCAAACAGACTCGTTGGTAGGAACTTTTTTCAGAGTTCAATTTTATGCCCGAATCTAGTAATCATGTTGCTGTTGCTCTTAGTCGACGGGCCGACTTGACCACTATTTACTCTATGATCGCTTTTCAGGGAGTACGGTTACCATAACTACAAAAGACCAAATTTGAGCACTTTTGGATAAGGGGCTACTCAATATTTGGTCAATCTCATCAAGCAGGGCAAAAATCATTAGTTCTGGCTTGATGGGGGCCTAATGAAAACTAAGGAAGGCCGTTTATATGTTCCTAAGGGCGGAGATTTGAGGAACTCACTAATTACGAAATGCCACGACACGATCTGGGTAAGACATCTTGGAGAAGAATACACTTTTGCACTACTACAACGTGCATACTACTAGCCTTAAATGCGGGATGACATTGCAACTTATGTGAAAACTTGACTTATTTGTCAGCAAAATAGGATAGATCATTAGAAAAGACAGGTTTGTTTGAGCCTCTTTCCGTTCCAACTAGGCCATTCGAGAATGTATCGATGGACTACATTATTGGATTGCCAAAATTTGAGGATTTTGTCACTATCATTATCGTGGTAGACCATCTATCAAAGCACACAACTTTGATCGCAGTGCCTAAGTATGTATCAGCTGAAGAGACAGCTCAACTCTTCTTCAAACATATTGTTAAACATTGGGGACTGCCTTAAGACATCGTCAGTGATCGGGTTCCTCGATTTACTGGCATATTTTGGACCAAGTTGTTCATACTTTTTGGTTCAACTTTGAGCATGAGTTTTAGTTTTCATCCACAATCTGATGGACGACGGAGTGCTTCAATTCTATGCCGGAAGAATATTTTCGACACTTTATCTCTACTTTATAGAAAAATTGGGTGAAACTTTTGGATGAAACTTTTGGATGCGGCTCAAATTTGCTTCAATGCCCAAAAGATCTCTTCTACCAATAAGAATCCTTTTGAGATTGTGACTGGCCTGCAACTCTTACTCCCTCATACTGTGGATATCGATCAAAGTACAAAATCCCCTCAAGCAACTTCTCTCATGAGTGGAAACGAAATATTGAAATTGCTTGGAGTTATCTTGAGAAAGTTCAAAAACGATATAAAAAATATGCCTATTTAAAGTATCGTTTCCTTGAATTTAATGTTGGAGATCTAGTAATGGTCAAACTTTCTGGTAGAAATTGTTATAAAAATTAGCTTTGGGTGACCTATGTATTGAGTCACCAACCTTTTAATCAATAAAAAGAAATATATCACTAGTCGTGGAATATTGTTTTTGAAACTCGATAAGTTATTTTTTTCATAACAGAGAATAACATGACAACACAAAATGGTTGAAATTACTGTTCCGTAATTAACAATGTCCATTAATTAAATTTGTAATGCATATTGGTCCCATATCAAAACTCGGTCTTTTTTTGGAGAGGCGTTCATCATGTAAACTGATGGATATCATATAAAAATGTTTTGTAAAAATATGCTCGTTGGTTTTGATAATTAAAATAACAGAAGATCAATATACCTTGTAAGCCAGCCAACCAGCCATGCCAAAACCCCAATAAAAAAATAAATTATTAAAAAAAGAACACACACAGATATAGACCAAGAAAAAATGGATTTTACCTATTGCCCCCATTGATTTACATGACCTGTGACCTGTGACTTCTGGTTATGATATATTTATGAAAATCAAGGGGAGCAAAAGGTAACATCCATTTTTTTCTTGGTTTGTGCCCGCGTGTGTTCTTTTTTTAATAATTTATTTTGTTTGTTGGGGGTTTGGCATGGCTAGCTGGCTTACAAGGTATATTGATCTTTTGTTATTTTAATTATCAAAACCAACGAGTATATTTTTACATAACATTCTTATATGCTATACATTAGTTTACATGATGAACTCCTCTCCAAAAAATAGACTGAGTTTTGATATGGGACCAATATGCATTAGAAAATTAATTACTGGACATTGTGAGGTCCTAGCATAGAGGACAAGACTTTGAAAGATAGGCAGCTTGATGAAGTTGTGAGGCATATGCATATGTTGAAAATAGAACGTTGTAGCAGAGGTGATTTGATGTCTTTGAGTTGACCAAACATTCTTGAGGTTCGTACTAATGATTTGAAAATTGTTGGTGCCAATTATTTGAAAACCAGCTAAGGCATTCCCCACTTCGAAGACACGTCTCTCCTAAGTCATAATGCTAATCATGACATACGATTGTACAAGTTTGTGGCCATGTAACTAGATGCACATTTGAGATGCATCACTTCATTTGGACCATTGATTAGCTTTGACCTTTCTTTTTAATAATTTAGATGTGCTGATGAATAGATGACCAGGATCTTTTTTGCATTAATGCAATGGTTGAGGTTCATCGCCTCTACCTATGGAAGTCCTTTTCCATTTCATTTGCGAAATTTACTTTAACAAGAAATTCAAAAGCATGCCGTTAATCTATCCATTTGTAGTTTCGTCGAGAAATCTTCTTTTTTGGGCAATGTCCAAAGACTTTTGTGACTACTCCTCCCATAAATCAAGCTAGGCAAAATTTTTGTTGTAATTCCACATTTTCTTCATATTCTTCTTCCTTCAAACCATTATTCTTACCTCATATAAGATTTCTAGGGCTATGAGATCAAGAAAAAAATATTTGGAGAAGGTCTGCTGAGGTTGTAGATACATTCATCAAGTAGGGACCTTTGACATCCTTTCGAACATGACTATCACCAAACAACAAAACCTTAGAGAAACATATAGGATCTTGGACAATATAGGGCTCTCCGTCCCCGAGCCTCATGAACGGGCTTGCTACCCGAGGCCGAGGTGTATGGTCATTGAGGCCATGTTGAAAGCTGGTTTTAGGTTGCCAATTCATCATTTTTTTGCCTTGTCTTGGGCTCCTATGGCCTTGCTTCAATCCAACTAAATTCAAACTCTTGGAGTCAAATATTTAGGTCATGGATGTTGTGGCACGAGGCTGGACTGGACGAGGTAATGCTCTTCTCCATCATTCATTCAATCTATAACCTAAAGGTCAAGGGGGAGGTGAGAGTTTTCGAGGCTAATACTACCTAAACTTATCAGGGTCCTATACCCCTGTTGTACCTGGCCTACCTTTTTCCATCAAAACATGGAAAGAATCATGGTTTTGGGCATCGAAGAAATGGGACACCATGGAAGGAAGCCCTTGGCACCTCTCACCGTACCAATGCCCCTTGCCTTGGTATTGGATTTTCGAGGAGCAATGGGACATCATCTCTGTCATTTATTAGCTTGCCGACAAAAATCGCAAATATTCTAAGCTGGTCGAGAAGAACATCATCCACTTTGTCAATTACGAACTAATGGCTATGTTTAGCTAGAGTCATAAGTGCTACCACTTTGTTGTCGCAAAAATATTCCTAAAGAAAAGGCTTTTGAAGCCTGACTTTGCTACGATCCGACAAACTTTGCTATGATCTGACTAAGCATCATTGAGGCACAAGAATTGAAGACAACCTATGTTGCTTACAAGAAGCAGAGTTTAATATCCCGTTTAATTTTTTTTAAAAGTTTTTGATAATTTATTTTTATTACCACAATTCATTATACTTAAAAAAAATAATTTTAGTTGCCATTTTTTTATTAGAACCAATAAAATTTCGTGAAATTTTCCATTTAAAGTATTAAATTCTAAAAAATTTAATGGGGCGAGGCGGTGGCACCCGTTACCCATCCCCGCCAGAACCCATCTCGGGGCAAAATTTCCCATCCCGTCCCCACCCCGAATACCTGATTAAGTAGGTTATCCCGCCCCGTTCGGGACGGGGCTTCACGGGTCGAGTTTGTCGAATTTTTTTGCCATCCCTATGAACGTTTTCTAATTTTTGTTCATATTTATTATTTGAAATGTTTTTTTAAATTGATAATCTTGTAGGCTCAAGGACTTTTTCATAAAAGAGATTTAAGTTTATTGCATGTCTCAAGTAGTTGTTTTCGTCAAAGTTACTTTTATTGATAATATTTTCTTAAGTATATACCATTACAAGGGTATTTATGGGTTCGTCATATTTATCTAAGAGTTTGTATGTTCTTAGGCCAATTACTTCAGTTACTGTATTGACCCCTTCTACTTCAGGGCTAGTGACCTAGAGACTATCTCTTTGTCCGTGATGTAGACTTCCTTTTATACTAAATTTCTTATTTTGAAATTCTTTTTATGAACCTTAGCATTAAAGTTTTTTTTTCATTTTCCTTTGATATAAGAAGAGCCTTATTTTGGAATCATTCCATTTTTCTTCCAAGAGATCTAGCTCGCGTTCATAGCTTCTTCATTATATTCTTCATTGTAGTTCAATCTTCTTGTCAAACTTAAACCTATTTCTATCAGCATCATGGCTTTGACCTAGGAGGGTAAAAAGAAAGGAGTCTCATCCATGGCAATTTTCATAGTAGTACGGTATGACCATAGAATTTGCGACAATTCTTTGGCCTATAATCCTTTTGCACGATCAAGTTTCCATTTCAGGATGCTTTTCAATGTTTTATTTACTATATCTACTTGCCATTAGCTTGGGATAATATGGAGTGGATAAATGTCTATGAATTCCTAACTCTTCACACATAACTCTTAATTTCTTCTTTTGGAATTGTGTGCCATTATCTAATATAATGGAGTTCGGTACTCCAAATCAACATACAATATTCTTCTATATGAATCGCAGGTATTAGCATTAGTAATGGTTGCGAGGGGTTATGCTTCTAACCATTTGGTGAAGTAATCTATTGCCACAATCATGGGCCTTATATTAGATCTTCCTCTAGGTAGTAGTTCCAGGAAATCGATCCCCAATTCTACAAAGGGCCAAGGGCTACTGTTAGTGGTTAATTCATGTAAGGGTTGTTGAAGTATGGATGCGAACTTTTGAAAGCTTTCGCATTTTCTAGCGAAATTTATGTTATCTTTATACATAGTTGGCAAGTAATATCCTTGCTTCAGGGCTTTTTATGCCAAAGGGTGCCTGTCGACGTGATTTCTACATATGCCTTCATGTATTTCTCTCATTACATATACTACCCCATCATCATTTACATATCTAAGTAAAGGGAGAGTATATGCACTCGTCAGAATAAAATATCATCTTGCAGTATGTATCTAGCTGATCTTACCAGCAGTTTTTTGCCTATATATATTAATTTTTTTTATCTTTAGGGAGTGTTTTGTCCTTAAAGTAGGATATAATCTCTTGCATCCATGATAATTTTCCTTGTATCTATGACTCTATTCCCTTTTTCGATTAACTAAGACGAAAATTCCCTTGATACTGTTTTGAATAGCTTCGCATATCTTGTGCTTGCCAATTTTGATAATGTATGGGCATATCCATTTTCTTCTCTAGGGATCTACAAGAGCTCAAACTTAATGAAATGTCGTGACAAGTTCATGACTTCGACCAAACATACAACCATCATTTTATCTTTGGTAGCGAACCTTCCATGGACAAGATTTACCATTAGTTGTGGATCACATTTTATATCTATTTTTGGGCATGGATTTCTTTTGCCAATTGTGAGCCAACTAGCAAGGCCTCGTATTGGGCCACATTATTTGTTGCTTTGAATGCGAACCTTAAGGTCGTCATGTGTCCTTCTAGGCTTGTTAGGATATCCCTGTTCTAGCACCATTTTCTCTAAATGATCTATCCACAAACAGGTACTAGATTTCATGCTTAGGATCAGTTTCAGAAATGAGGGTGTCTGACATTTCGAAAATGAAATAAGCCAGCACTTGAGCTTTGATTGCTAATTGCCCTTTATAGTATATTTTGAATTATCCCAATCCTATTGACCGCTTCATCAATCTTTCTGATGCATCATGCTTTTATAGTACTTACTTGAGTGAAAATTTGGTTAATACCTCAATACTATGACTTTTGGCACCACTAGGTCAAGGGCCAACTTTTCCATATCAGGATCTAGCTTCAGCACCTTGTATGACTTTACTCACATAGTATACTAGCAAATGTTGTTGTCCTTCCTCTCTTACTAAGACGAAACTTACCGCTACTCTAAAAACTGCCTAGTATAAAAATCACTTTTCCTCATTTAGTAGCCTTGTTAGCAGCGGGGCTTTTCCTAAGTCTTCATTCAAGGCATGTTCGCATTCTTTAGTCCATTTAAATATTTTTCCTCATTTTAATGTTTGGAAGAAAGGTGAGCATTTATCTGTAGCTCGTGAAATGAATCTGCTTAAGGCTACGACCCTTCTTGTTAAATTTTGTACCTCTTTGGGCTTTGTTGGAGATTGCATTTTAGTAAGGGCTAGGATTTTATCAAGATTCACTTCAATGCTTCGCTGATTTACCAAGAAGCCTAAGAATTTCTCAGACATAACTCCAAAAGCACATCTCAATGGGTTGAGCTTCAATTGATATTTTCGTAGTATGTTAAACGATTTCTCTAGATACTTTAAATGATTTTTATCTTGGAGGCTTTTGACGAGCATGTCATCAATATATACCTCTATTTTTTTGCCTATTTGATTCGTGAACAATTTGTTTACTAGCCTTTGATACATGGTGTCATCATTTTCAGCCCAAATGGCATTATTTTGTAATAGTATAGTTATCGATTCGTTACAAAGGCAGTATGCTCCCCATTCACTCTATACATGAAATTTGATTATACCTTGAGTATGCGTTCGTAAAACTTAATAAGTCTTGTCTCGCAGTTGTATCCACCAGCTGGTCAGTTTTAGGGAGCGAAAAACTATATTTAGGACATGCTTTATTTAGATATGTAAAATCCTAGCAAGTTTGCCATTTTCCATTACTTTTGGGACTAATACTGGGTTACATACCCAAACTCTGTATGGAACTTCACAGATAAAATCATTTTTCAACACCTTATCAATTTCTCTTTTCATCGCTTCATATTTCTTAGAGCTCATTGGTCATCTTTTTTTGCATCTTAGGTTTACTTTGTGGTCGATTTTCAAAGTGGCAAGCCACTTTGGAATTTATGCCTACAATATTAACATGTTTCCAAGCGAACACATCAAGGTTCTCCTTTAAGAAATTTTTTAATCGGCTTTTCATAGGCTTAGTCAATTTTTTACCAATTCCTAAACTTTTAGTAGCATCCTTTTTGTTGACAGGAAAACTTTCTAGTTCTTCCCCTACTACTGCTTCGAAAGTACAATCAGTTATGCAAAGGTCGATTGAGTCATCAACTTCTAATTTTTTTTATCAGGGTTACTTAGTTCCACTATTGCTATTACATACTTTTGGTAAACTTAGAGAAAGCCTGCCTAAGATCATGGTGATAACTCTCTCATGATTCTTGATCATATCTTATAAAGATTCTGCCTCCATTGGTGGAGAACTTAACTTCTAACTGATGAAGAGAAATTGCTATTTTGCTTGTCTCATGGCAGGCTGCCCAAGAATTCCATCATAAATTGACTTTTGATCCAAAATATAGAAATTCATATACCCTTGGTACCCTCAGGGCCCCTTACCTAATTTTACTAATAGAGTGATTTGTCAACGAAGGACCTGATCTCTTCTGATTGAATTGTGAGGCTCCAACACGGGGATCCATGGATAATATGTTTGCTTTCGATAGAAAGTGCTTTCATATAGGATATTTATTGGATTTCCATTATCTAGAAGCATATGATTAAAGTTTTCTCCAGCTATTGTTGCCAGTATAATTACTGCCTCATATTCGAAACTTATGAGTTCATTCTTATATTTAACTGAAAGAGTTATAGATTTCGAATAACCTTAATTTTCTCGTCTTTCCAAGAATGAGTTATTGTCGATAGACTTCTTCTTTCTCCGTAACTTTGATGTTTTCCTCCTTGTTCGAGATCGAACAACGACAACCTTGCTATCCCCTTTGAGTTTTCTCTTATCTTCTTTCGTTGTGTCCTTCCACACCGTTGCTACCTGGATCTTTTACGAAAAATTCCTCGTTAGATTATAATGCTTCTATATTAGTGAAATCTGAATTTGTTCGACTTATTTTCATAATGTTTTATGATTTTATCAAAAATATCAAGATCGTGGTTATCTTTATCCTAAGTTTCCACGGACAACGCCAATTTTGTCGACCTCAAAAACATGATCTTCAACTTGCTCTCACCTAGCTAAGGTTTTCCATCTGAAGCCAATTGTTATGCTACCTGAGAGGAGAAATGGCTATTTAAGAGGAAGGTATTTTGATTTCAGTCTTTGATTCTTCATCCAATCATGTATTTATATATTTTTATTCAGTCTTTGGATAAATGGGTCTTTTTAGTTAGTGACATGTGGCGGCCATTTATTGATTGATTCCTAACTGATTNTTTCCCATCTGAAGCCAATTGTTATGCTACCTGAGAGGAGAAATGGCTATTTAAGAGGAAGGTATTTTGATTTCAGTCTTTGATTCTTCATCCAATCATGTATTTATATATTTTTATTCAGTCTTTGGATAAATGGGTCTTTTTAGTTAGTGACATGTGGCGGCCATTTATTGATTGATTCCTAACTGATTCTGATATTAGTTCACATTTTATTTGCTAGATTACATGTCCTTGTTTCATTGATTATGAAGCCATACTTTGTACCTCTGTTCACATGTGCTTTAATAATGATTTTTGCTGATGTAGAATAATTTGATGGAACTAACTTTTAGTTACGAGTTCTTTGTATTTGTGAATATTCGCTTCGACTTTCTAATGTTTGCATGTGATAATATGGTTCACATATCTAGGGAATTGCAATACACGCAGATACTCAAACCTTGGTAGGTTTAGGGAATAATTTGAATAAATCATTTTGCTAGATGGCATCTAAATGGAGGATGTTGTAGTGTGATCCAAATTCCATGTGATTTGGATTTGGTTGATTGGAAGAAGTCTAAAGAAGTTTGGGTTTTGGAGAGTTCTAAGTCATGAAGATCAAAATTCAACTATGATTAGGAGTTGGGTTTCAAAATGAACTTATGGTTGGTGAAAACACCTTTGGAGACATCAAACCCGAGAGAGGGCGCCGCTATGCCAATAAGAAAAACTGAGGCAACAACCTCGGCTCCAGGCCCCCTATTGGGAAAAATAAACCGGGCCCCGAGGCACCCATGCTAGGTGCATCGACGCCCCGATAATGTAATTCTTTCGCGATTTACCCGTTTATCAAGGTTTTGGGATTTCTTCTCCACCTTGGACTCCAATAAGAGGGTTTATATATATTT
>CAIGRN010032783.1:0-31654 GCA_903798345.1 Fraxinus anomala
CGCAAAAGGCAGATTCCACTTTTAAGACATCCAAGAAAATTAGAAGATTTGGAGTGTGATTTTAGATTTTTTTTTTTGTTTTCCAAAAAATTCTTCTCATCAAATCAAGGTATGATACTTTTGTGTAAGTGGTTTATAGATTGCCAATGGATTTTTAGGTTCTTTATTGAAAGATAAGAGATCATTCGGGAGTTTAAGATGACATAAAATGGGTGTATCGCTTGATTACCGATATATATTTTATAAGAGAAGAGTGGTATGAAGTGCCTATTTTATTGTTATATATTTGTGTATTGAAACTGCATGTTTCTTACTGGGTATTTTTAAATATTTACCCTTACAAAATTTTACAGGTTAGTTCGGGTTGATTGGAACTGTGACGAGATGGTGATGTAGATTGTCAAGAGGATTTGAATAAATAAACATTAATTTTTTTCTATCTTCAATTTATTAGTTAGTTTCATTTGTTCAATGACATCATTTATTTAGTGCTTATGTTATTTTTTTGAAGATACAATTTTCATGTTTAGTTTAAATTTATGGATATTCCAGTTATTTTTTAAAAAAATGAATATTATTTTATTGTTACGCCTTAAATACAAATAATAAAAATAAAAAAAAAAGTTAATTTTTGATAATACTCCAGTGTTTATGAAAATTGGGGTGTTACAACAATGGGGAAGTGGAGTCCGCGGCCCACACACTAAATTTGAAATCCAAAATTTGCAATAAATTTTTCAAAATTTAACACAAGATTTTCATGACTTAAAAAAAAAGAAAAAAAAAACCCTATAATTTTGATTTTGCCCCCACAATTAAAATTTTGTGAATTTTGCCCCCACAACTCTACTCTTGTGGCTCCACCCTTGGGTATTAGAAACATATTAAAAAAAATAGAAGTGTTTAAATTTTAGAAGTTTCCATGCAACCTTAACAAAAGAAAAATTAAAAAATCCAGAGGCATAATTATAAACCAATTTGAGCAACGGATTTTTTTTTAGTATTTCCTCTCACTGTTTAATTTATATGTATATTAAATACTTGAGAAAAAAAAAAAAAAAAACCCTATAATTTCGATTTTGCCCCCACAATTAAAATTTTGTGAATTTTGCCCCCACAACTCTACTCTTGTGGCTCCACCCTTGGGTATTAGAAACATATTAAAAAAAATAGAAGTGTTTAAATTTTAGAAGTTTTCATGCAACCTTAACAAAAGAAAAATTAAAAAATCCAGAGGCATAATTATAAACCAATTTGAGCAACGGATTTTTTTTTAGTATTTCCTCTCACTGTTTAATTTATATGTATATTAAATACTTGAGCACCGCTATTTAATTGGGATATAAATATGAATTAATTATATACATGTCAATTCAATAGTGACAGAGTAACGAGTGACAACTATTTATATTCATGCCTACCAAAACAATGTTAGAATCCTTGCGGATACAAGTGAATTAAGAAAAATGAATATCGTGTGTGTGTGTGTGTGTATATATATATATCTTCAAGAAGCTGTTCCATGCCTCAACAATGAATGAACTCAGGAAAATCTACATATATGATATATGGATGACAATACCAATTGTGAGAACCTCAAAATGGTAATCCTCAATGGTATGCATAAATATCACAGCATCTAAAGAGCAATGGGACGACTATGCAATCCAAATTAGCTGCAAAATCAAGCAAGTGTATAAATCACGGATAGAACTCGCAGGACACCAAAAATTACAGCTGAGAACTTGTGAATGTAACTATTTCATCTATAATACAACCAGCAAAGACTTCTGGTGATCAAATGTGGTTCAAGCTCAACGATAGCCACCACCATATGATTGTTGGTCATAATTGCCTGTTCCCATCATGGGATTATGATATCTAGACATCGTTGATCCAGGAGGAAATTCTGGCTGCTGTTGCATGTGAACTCCCTGACCCATATTCATGTTCATGTTCATATTCATGCCCATACTCATGTTTCCTGGTCTATTCATCCCCATCCCCATCCCCATCCCCATGGGTTGGTTCACACCTGAATGGCCTCCCATGCCATATCCCGATCCAGGACCATTGGTCATGCCCATACCCATACCCATGCCAGAACCCATCATTGTGTTTGGCGAAGGCCTGAGAGCACTAGCACGGCCAATACCAGAACCAGATCCCATGGCTTTACCCATGGCAATGTTTGAGGTTACTGTAGAAGCTGTAGGTTTCTCCATTCTCTTCTCCTTGCGATTTATGGCATCAAAATCAACTCCAATGTCAGCCAATGGATTTGTTTTAGCTGCAAATGGAAAAAAAAAAAAAAGTAGGTATATAAACAATAGGTAAAGGAGATCACAGATGCAAGAAAACTATTACAAATGCAAGAACTCACGTCCAGAAATATTTAAATTGACCAGACCACGGCTTAGAGTATCAGCCCAAACAGTAGATTTCATCTCAAACTTGTCTTTTGATGGTTGAGGAACTATGGCATTGGTAGCAGAACCCGTTGAGGCTGGTGGAGCTAATTGTGAAGCAACGTGACTGCTTGGCATCAACTGTGGAGCTTGAAAACTCACTTGTGAAGCCAAAGAAGCCGACCGTGGGAGGAAGTTATGTTGGGGAACATGTCCACTAGAAATTTGAGGAACCATTTGAAAAGCTGCTGCACCAGTAGATCCAGTCTGAGGGTTGTAACCTGCATAAAAGTTGGCATTCGGCTGTGAAGACTGACCTCTAAATGGAGAATGAAAACCAGCCTGTGAAGAATCCATTTCAGATGGAAAACCTGCAGCTTGACTACTATGAGTAGGAAAACCCATCTGTGATGTTTGACCAGTTTGAGATGGAAATGTCAAGGCCATATACTGATTCGTTTGAGCCAGAAAATTGGCCTGAGAAACAGATTGACTTTGTTGAAGTGGGTAGCTTGTCTGCAAAGGAGGTTGGCTCAGATGACCGGGAAAAGCTGTCAATGATGCAAGCTCACTATTTTGAGCGTGTGAACCAGTCTGCGTTGCGGTTTGGCTCTGCAGGGACAGCAGACCCGACTGTGATTCAGGTTGATTAGTCTGAGGTGGAAACCCAGTCTGCAACACAGGTTGGTTTGTTGGAACAGGATCAGCTTGTGAATTGGCATGAGGTGAAGCCCCAGAGGGTAGATAACTTGTCTGAATAGGAGTCTGGCCTGTTTGACTGGGAAAAGCTGTCAATGATGTAAGCTCGCTATTTTGAGTATGGAAACCTGTCTGTGGTGCAATTTGGCTCTGTAGGGACAGCAGACCTGATTGTGATTCAGGTTGGTTAGTCTGATGTGGAAACCTGGTCTGTGACACAGGTTGGTTAGTTGGAACATGATAATCAATTTGTGAATTGGCATGAGGTGAAGATCCAGAGGGTGGGAGAATATCTGCTAATATATCAATATCTTCGTTGTTATTTGATAGCTCCTGCTGCCGAAACTGAAGGATTTCTGTAGAAGGAAGTTGGACACCAGGAGGACCAGATGACGTGTAAGTTGTACCATGAAAACTGCCCCCAAAATCATTTTCTGCATTTTGAATAACTGTCTGAGGCAGATCATAAGTTTGATAGGGGTTCTGTCTGTAAGAATGTGTAGAGGTATGTATCTGTTGTTGCACTGGTACACTTTCTGTAGACGGAATAGCTTTAAAAGGGCCATCCCCAAATGGATCATCAAATGGCTGCAGAAAAAAGCCAATTTTTTAATTTCCAGAAGTGCATTTTTTCTATAATTGAAGACATCAATAGTGCAAGGGCAGGAAGAAGAGGACAAAAGGCAGTTACGCACCAGTTTAAAATCTATGAAAGAACTGCTACGTTAAATATAATACAAGTCAACATCAAAGAACAAATAAAAGGAAATGGTTTTAGTTACACAGAAGAATCAATTGTGGTGGGCAGAGCTGCAGAGACTTCTAGTTCATCAGTTTGTATTAACACAAACTTTTCCTCCAGTCTACCTCTAGGAAACACCTTGTAGTTGCAATTTATCTCGACAGGCAATTGCCTATTATTAGACGATTGCTTAAACAACACCGTCAAACAAAAAGAAATATTAATCATCTTTGAATTTTTGACATAACTTGGCTGAATAGAAGAAAACAGAGATTTTTTTCCTTGCGTGCTACTAAATTTATCAGATATTGTCAAACTTTAATTCTCAATGCACATTATTGTGAAAATTTCAGACATGTTTCTTCATTTGTCTCCAAGAAATCGAAAAACAGTGAATAGAGATTGGGTTGATGATAGAAAAGAGATGCTCTATTAGAGAGTTGGATTTACAACAATGTCCTTCACCTTCTTTAGGAGGGTTAGGAACTCAACCTCTCCAGGGAAAAAAAAAGGATCATCATTTACTGATATGAACAAAAGTTACACAAATTTCAATACTATTTTCAGAAAATTATTCATATGGTTCGTCTCCTAGGTGAACTATAAACCTAGCAAGAATCAGCTCCAGAGCAGATGAACTCTGTTTTCAGCTTTCTTCTTTTCCCAAATCATATTCTACGTCATTGTTAAAACATTTCATGAAGCAAATGTGCTTAAAAGGAGTTTAACCAGACATAGGTCCAACAGGGTTTAGGCTAACTTGACTAGGATCTGAGTTAAATAATCCATCCAAAGAATGAAATAGGAAATTCATTGATAACTCTCAGATTGACTAAATCAACTTGAAGCCACAAGTGATACCACCGAAGGGGCTCTTTAAAGGCTACTGAGAAAATGAGCTATACAAGATAAAATTTAAAATCAGATTTAGTTTTGAAGTAACTAGAATCATACAAAGATTACCTGATTAGAGACTGTGAATGGTGACGATGTGGATGTAAATGTGGTAACAGATCTGGAGTTCAGTGAGGCATTAGTCTCTGAGGTTGCTGTTCCCAGTGCAGCAGACACAGGAGCTAATGAGTTTGAAGATGGCTCAGAAAAAGAGCCCAGTAAATCCATTTCCGCACCACCAGAAGTAGTTGGAACGGTACCATTTGAAATGGCTGGGATAGCTGTTCAAAGAGGTAAAAAGAATCAGTCAATACAATCTTTTACATCAATAGGTTGTATCATAAATGAACAAAATTCATGATTATGCAACATTGGGCCATACACAAGTTTATATCATGTGTTCATTAATTCTTTCGCCGTGTCTCCTATCCATTTAACCCCTAGCATACACCAGAAAACATTACTCATAAATAAGTCAAGTATGTTCATGAGATTTCAGCACAAAACCAAAAATGTTAAGTCGATCTAGTTAACATATCAATAATCATGTCCATCCACGTGTATCAGATTCAAAACACACACAAAACTTCCCTATTCCCCTCTCATTAGCTTAGATTTGATAGTCATACAGTTATCCCAAGATGTCACATAAACTTCCTTGAAAGTGGAAAAAAACTTAAAGCAGAGAGATATACTGAAGTACAAATATGATAATTTGCTTCAGTTAATAGATCATCAAATGCCTACAAACCTAGTAGCAGCTTCCAGAGAGGACAATGCAATTTCTAATAGGTTATTTAGTTCCTTATTTCACCTATGCTACGACTAAGCATAAGAGGAACGTTCGTGTCCAGTGTGAAGATCGACGATAGAAAATAGTTACGTGTATACATATAGAACCAGCTCACTGAAGTGCACAGAAAAAACCCAGTAAAGCGATAAAGAGTACACTAGTACAGCTACAAGTTCGAAAGGATTCTTGGTAAAATTGTAAAACCAATTTAATGTAATTGGTTATGAGACCAAGATCCAACCATAAATGACACGCGTGCAAGACAAACGTCTTTTTCAGCAGCATGATGGTCTAGAAAGAAAATAATATGCATGGAAAAAGAGTTGCTTGCATTGTTCATGGAAAAAGCCAACATATATTTTGGCTTTCTCCTGTAGCCATCATCATATGAAAATAGATACACCTAGAGTACATAAAAGGATTTCAAAAAGTAGCAGTAAAGAAGACCTCTGGAAACTCTTGGTAAATCTAAAATTATAAAGTTCAAATTGTCCAGCAGCATAAGATCATAAAAGAAAATATATCAACTTGCACAAAAAGCATATATTTATTGGATATTTCACCTTTTGCTTAATCTGTCACAAGAAACTTTGATTTTATTCAACAAGACTCCATCCTCATTGATTAAGTGGACTTGTTATCAAAGCGGAGCCACTAACAAAAGATAGACTAAGGAGAGTAGTATGGCAGTGAAATATCCGAATGCAGATATTCCATTACCTGAAAATGAACTGCGAGGATCAAATTCACCAAAGTCATCTACTTCCCCATTATTATCAGGAGCTGGACATGGCGCTGGTGGTAAAGCAGGAGCAGGGTGTGAAGCAGATGTTCTCAGATGGCTTGGACTAACACTTGCAGGAGGAGAGGATGCCTCAGGAACAACTGGTAGTTCTCCATCCCTTTTGACAATAAGGAGTTAGGAGAGATTTGAAATAATTGAAGCAGAAGCTAGGTTGTGGACAGAAGTTTATTACTTTTCACTAAGAGTGGGACCGCGTGCAGTACCAACAACCTCTTCACAACTAGGAGGAGCACCAACGCTTGTATCAGAATATTTACGGTCAAGGTGCCTGCCGGCCATGCTACAACAACAAAAACAACTAAGCTTGTTCGCAATAAACTAAGCCTGCCAGAAATAATGGGCAAAAAAGCCACAGATAAAAATATATTCCTCTAAAAGTATTAATAGCATGAAAAAGGTTTTACAGAATTACCTTCCATTTTGAGAAAGATCATCGCCTTTTTCATTACTAACTCTACAATTGGCAAATTTAAAATTTTAATCAATATTATGTAATAAACAAACCAAAAACATAAAATATTATGGTAAATAATGCAACTCCATGACTTGAAAACTTCAGAGAAACTACAATGATAATCAATCCTAGAATGATATCCAGTCAAAATGTGCACATTTGTTCTTTTTCCATACTTTTAACACGTCGTAGAAAAACTATTTCATGCTTATAATGTCATTATTTAGCCTTTTGGGTTTATCATTGAAACTAACAGAACAATAATATCTTTTGTAAGGGAAACACTAATATATTTGACTGCAAAGGTGGATTTTGGTTTTTACTTACGTTAAAAAACTTAAAAACCTGGAAGAACTTCGTCCATCATCTTCATAAGCAGGGTTCCCATTCCTGTGAGTGCTTCTAGTTTGTGACCCATCCTGATAATCATCATTGCTTTGACTTCTTCCATGGTAGTCATCATCCCTGTAACCATCTTGGCCATACCGCTCCTCGTTATCTCTAGTATTCCTGTCTCCATCATGGCCATATGAATCACCATATCTGTCATCATCCCTGCTGCCCCATTCTTGTTCTCTTCCATTTCGCCCGTCATATCTGCTACCATAACTATCTTCATCATATCTGTCACCATGTCCTCCTGCGTTCGACTGAGAACCAGGCTGATACATACCACCACCAGTTGACGTGTTGCGATACCTATTACAATACCCCTATACAGTCAAAACATAATTTCATATGTACTATCTGGATTTATTTGGTTATTCCAAGCATGCCAAATGCACATGAGGTAGCCAATAAAAGTCGAACATGAGAAACACCATACCCCTATTGTACAATGAAAAGATTACAAAATGAAACTGCTTTGACCCTTGCCCCAACCTTCCCAAAGAAAATAGAAAGAGGGGAGAGAATAAGATTTCTGATTTCCATATTATCAAGATTTTTGGGTTCTCAAGCTTTTGAGTCCACAGGCTTTACTATTATGCAGAGTCCAGACTATCCAAAGATGAACATTCTCCCCTCTACTTCCAAGATAACAAAGTTTTCACCCATCAAAATTTGATTTCTTATGGCAACTACAACAAATTGACAATTCCACCTATGTTTTTCATAGCCAGTCGCAAACCTAGATAAAGAGAGTTGAGGTAAGTTGATAGCCAGTATAACTTTGTGAAATCTTATAACATAAATCCTAATAAACATTTTGTTTGCATTTTAGCCAACCCCAAATTTAATAGTAACAAGGCTTAGTTTATTGGGTAAAAACTTCAGTAAGATTGATTATCAACTTCTAAATAATCATATTCGCATAAGATTAAGGTAAGGCTAAAATTAGTTCTGCCTTCACTTTACAACCTCTTATTTGTACAAAATTTCGAAATTCAAGGGTAATGCTAGGGATAATTTAGTAATCCAATCCTACATATTTATTCTTTTTAAAACACTACAAAACAATAAATGAGAAGATTAATAACAAAACCTCAAAAGGTTGCAAGAATTTCAATCACCAGTCCGAGGCAACACAGACATTATCCACATTTATCCCAAAATTAACGTACAAGGAGGAATATCATATAAAGGTTTCTTCCCTCGGAGGAAGATGTATATATATGTCATGATAACAGGCTTAACAGCCCCATGCCCCCATCTCCTAATAGTGGACTTTGAAAATTTTAAGCAACCATAAAAAAAATGGAAAAGAGAGAACAAGGGACAACATCCTTGTAGTGTTAGCTCAAGATACAAAGTAAAACATTAACTTATGATTCAACCTCTACCTGAGCATAAGAATTAACAAAAATAATAGGTTGAAATTACAGTTGGGTAACAGAATGTACACAAGTGCATATTGAATCTTAATCATCTTTCTTCCTTTCAGAAAATTTCAAAATTTTCAAAAAAGAACAAGAAAGACAGGCACTGATAGTAATGATCTGGCATGATCACAGCCAAAAGAAAATATGAAGTGAAACCTTCCAGATTTTAGATTGAAATACAGAGACAAAACAAAGTCATATTTAACCTCATGTGATTAATATAATGAATCAACAAAATGGAAAGTAATAGTTACAAAATGATACTTCTGAGGTGTAACTATGCCATGACAAGGGTAATCAGGACACTTGAAGCAGACTTACTTGTCCCTGTTAGCAGCAGCCTTCTCACGAACTTCTTGTATTTTTTCCTTGTCATTTACAAGGGCTACAACAATCTGAGATTTCCTTCTAACATTGCTTCCTTGATCCCTCCCACTGGAATCAATATATTGAAAATCAAACAATGCCTATCAAAAGAAAAATATCTTGTAAATGCTAGCTTAATCATCCTAAGAAATTCCATGCTTATCTAGAAATTTGTAGATATAAAAAAGAAACTCACCGACACTTGGTAAGTATGTCCCCTGATCTCATCTATGGCACGCTCTGATCCATGAGCTACCAAGTACTCCAAAACAGTCAAAGCCTGGAAAATTGTTCATTTGCATATTCAAGAGAATGCTAGATGCCAAAAAGAACAGCGAATACATACAACAGTATGAGGTAAAACAGAGGTCACCATCAATGCACAAAAAATGGGGATCGGAAAAACTAATTTAAAAATCATATTCCCTAGAAAAAAAGTATTTACAGAAATACGTAAAAGCAAAAAAACTGCTCTCTTCAATTTGTAGAGGGGTCTGGAGAGAGTATGGAGGAATAGCTAGGAAAGTCCCCAAGAAGTTATAGTAAAACAAAACAAGAATTTCAATGACAAAACACACAGCTTCTCCGTAAACAAGGAAGAAGAAAAACCTTGAAGACATGACGCCAATTTTTTCCAGTATCATTGATACGCTTCCAGATTACCGCCATAATCATCTGATACTCATGACTATTGAAATGAAAAATGAATACTTTATGACGAAAAGAATGATCAGAAAGCACAAGGAAGATTCATTGAACTCACTAATTTTTTGATGCCTGAGCAATATCAAAGAGAAGAGATCCATGGGGACCCCAGGGCTCATTGCTGGTGGCATCCAGGACCTGAAACCCAAATGTTAAATGCTGTTAAAGAGAGAAACGGAAACAGAAAAGCTATTTTGAAAATTAAGTCCCTGGTGACAACCTGAAAGTTACAACCTTCCCATGAATACCAAAGTAACCATAAGACATTGAAGAAATTTGGAAAATATAGAAGCAGCAGAAAAACTGCAAAAATTACCTTTCTTTCTATAGGAGGGACTTTCAGGACCTTTTTATTCACCTCTCTCTTACTGCAAGGAGGAAGTAACACACATAAGATTAAGTTTCAGAGTCTAGTCTCCACGCACGAAATTAGATTCTAAAGTACATTTGCAACGCAAAGACAAAGTTTCAGAATTGTAAATATATGCAGAGATATTCTTAAATTATTTGGAGAAAAATAAACGACAGATTTCAAATATTTTAAACAATTTTGCAATCAATACTTTGATGTGCTTCCTATATATCATACAAATCAGTATAATGACAAAAGACAATATAATATGTATAATGCAAAAACCTGAATTTTGGGATAAAAATGTTTGCAAACAGAGTTATACTTACATGTCGCGGACAGTTTGACCAAACACCTTCTTCATTTCAACTTTGGCTTACGAGGACAGATCAGAAATTCTCTTCCAATTATTTACACTGCCAAAAGGTAAATAATCAACCATTATACTTGACACACACTAAATTTTTTCTTTTGAGGGTGAGAACTAAATCACAGCTAGAGCTATCGACAAGATGAATACGAATTTCAACAAGAGGTGTAACCCCTCGGAATTTCATTTTCTTTATTTAGTTTGAGTCAATTCAATCAGGAAATGAAATTTAAGCAAGAAACATTGCCTTGCCAAATCCAAAAAATATCCAGTAACAAAAAAGAGAACCAGATATTACATTACATCGAGAAACACCAAATCGCAAATCATAAAGGAACTTCAGAAAATGTAAATCTTTTGTCATCCGCTATGCAAATAGATCCATTAAAAACATATTTGGACAGAGAGCAAAATAACACAAACAACTAGCAAATTAGACCGGGGATACAATCAAGAAAACGAAAATTAAGAAGAAAAATAAAACTAATCATCATTGTTGTATTAATCAGATTGAATAAAAAAGATCAAATTCACACCTGACGAAAATTGAGCCTTCCACTACAAAAAGTTAGCAGATCTGAGAGATAAAAACGTGAGAAAATTGGTTGATGGTTGTCTAGAGAGAGAGAAACCGGGTAAAAAGTGAATGGAAAAATGAAAAATAATATTCGTAGAGGAGAGATTGCTGTTAATATAGTATAATAATGTAATTAAGTAAATAAAAAATGTAATTAATTGGTAATTAAAGTATAAATTTAAATAACTGTTGAAGAAGCAGACACAGGAATTTACGGGACAATAATATCTTGTTTTCCGAAGAAAAGTATGAGAATTTTTTTCAGCTTAATGGTAATAATTTTGGGATTTTATTTTGGGTATT
Source organism: Fraxinus anomala (assembly GCA_903798345.1). Taxonomy (NCBI): domain Eukaryota; kingdom Viridiplantae; phylum Streptophyta; class Magnoliopsida; order Lamiales; family Oleaceae; genus Fraxinus; species Fraxinus anomala. The sequence goes on from CAIGRN010032783.1 coordinate 11,289, forward strand.
TTTTCATTTCTGTTTGGTCCCTGAATTTATACGTAGGTGCCTTTCGATCCTTTATTTTTTCTCTTCTCAAATTTAGTCACCATGGTCGCATCCATCTACAGAAACTGTCAATCTGGTAAGGATGACAACAAAACTGCTCGACCAACTTCATCCCCCCGCCGTGTCAGAATTTTCGAGAGACGAGGCGAGAACTAAAATATCTTTATTTCTCGTCTCACTTCTTTGTTTAGTTTAATCTTGATTTCCAACTAGTCTCGGGAATTCTATTCCTATTCTCGACTAGAGAAGTGAAGCTGGATAATTTGTATTCCTAAAATCTGGTGACGTGGGAAATGGAATTTGACATTGGCATGAATTCGGATGCTAATTCTCATTATTTGAAAATATAATATAATACTAACTTTATACATTAAAAATGAATTTAATTCAAAACTAATCAACAGAAAATAATTCAGAATCCATGACTAGAACAACAGCACACAGGTGCAATCCCTATACTGTCAAATTAATGCATAAATCTGCTTATTATTAAGAGAAAAACAATTTATTCATATATTCAAGAGTAGTTATCCAAGGGACAAAATTTAAGTTAGCCGGAATGTGAATGTTCATATAGAATTTGATCCATTTTCAGCTTGTACAAAATTGCTTCCGCACACCTTTTCTTGTCCCAAGTTACCTGACAAAAGTCAGGTAACCTAATTGACTTAGAATTTGGCTCTTGAAGGTTTGAATTTTTGGAAAATTACATGGTCTGGATTTCAAGCTTTCTTATCACAACTTTGTTGATGCATTCTCCTTTGCCCGGTCCGCAACAGTAAGCTTGCTTGGGAGAACTAGCTCGTACTTTTGCAGTGACCAACGTTCCCTTTACACGGGGTTTAAGTTCTCAGATTATGGCCTTGCAATTTTCAATGTCAACAAATCCAATACTGTGTTGCTCTTTTTGCAATGCGTGTATTGTAAACAATGCATTATGCATTTCTCCTGCAATTTCATCGTCTGAGTATATTACAAGGGTACACAATTTCTAGTAATGACTGCTTCCTTACAACATGTACTGTTAATTTTATTCGACCACTGCAATTCAATAGTGAAGGGAACAAATACAAATTGTCTAGTTAGGTAATATTAGCATACAGAAAAGGCAATTTTTCTTTATGCAGTTGCTGTCCAAGTTGATAAAGGTGGAGTGTCTGCATTTTTCCATGTAGGAATTTCAGATCCATACCTATCACCCTTCACTGCATCAGCTGAAGCAATAGATTCGAGCTCAGCCATGTCTTCTTTTGTCAGTTTTACAGACAATGATCTGATGTTTTCATTGAGATTCTCAATTTTCGTGGTACCAGGTATGGGACACACGTCACTTCCTTGATGTAGAACCCAGGCCAAAGCTAGCTGTGATGGGGTGCATCCCTTTTTGTTTGCCATATCATGGACCCTCTCAAACAAATTCTTATTATGCTCCAGATTCTCGGGTTGGAATCTCGGTTGTAACTGCAAAATAAAAAGTGCAATCTTATAAAGTCAAACCTAAAACCAAGTAAAAAGATCAGAGCATATGAGCATTAAAAAAAAAAATGGAGGAGACATTAACCTGATCTTTGTAATTCCAAATGGTTTAGTTAAATATTACAAATTGGGAAAGGGTTTTTAATAATATGCAGGATAAATAATGGATGCACATGCATAATTTGAAACTCGAAATGTTAAGTATATACAAACCTTTCGGAAGTCTCCTTCAGGCAAAGTTTCAACCAGCTTTGCACCGGAAGAGAAGAATCCCTGTCCAAGAGGACTGTATACCACTATTCCGATGCCAAGTTCCCTAAACAATTTCACCAAAGATCATGTTAAATTTTATATTACATTTTGGCTCAAAATATAAAAATATCAATATTATCATTAAACCTGCAAGTGGGAATTATTTCTGCCTCTGAATCTCTGCTCCACAAAGACCACTCCAACTGCACCGCTGTAATTGGATGAACAGCATGCGCTCTTCTGATTGTTGAAGCTGAGGCTTCAGATAGACCTATATATTTTATCTTACCTTCTTCCACCAGTTTCTTTAGTTCTCCCATCTTGCATGAGGAGACACCCAAAACATTAAGGAGATGCACAAGTCTGGAATTAAATCAAAAGTATATAAAGGATGCATCCATAACCAAATATGCACAAATGTATCAAGTATCATGTTGCCGCTTTTACTACAAACTTGTTTTCTTATCCACGGTCACATGGTTCTAAGGGAAAAATTTTCTCATAGCTAAATAAAAACAGATGGAAACTAATAGAAAATTTTCCTCCATTGATGATCTTTTTGATCTCTACTACCATTACAGATGAAAAACTTCTCTAGAATCACCTCATTGAATGGAAAATTAGAATTCACAAATGTAGTTTATAAAAAAGAACTGATTTCAGAAGCACCAATCGACTTACCAATTTGTAAACACCACTTTGATTGGGGGAAGAGACTAATACACTAGCTCATTCGAATAGTTTGCAAATCTTTTCGTGTTAATTTACAAATGAGGTAACTAACGTGATGAAGTGGTGAAAAATGATTTATGTCATTGCCCCAAGTCTATTGAAAATAGACAGATTATTATTGTATTATTGTTTATCACATTAAAATATAATTGGAACACGTTTGCATTCCATTGTGACTTAGGCTTCGCTCAAAGCAAATCAGTATAATAGCACATATATTAGGACATGATAAAAATCCAGAAACTAGTAAGACATTTATTTCATATAAGGCAACTGTAAGTTTGAACTTATGTTAAATTCCTTTTGATCTCTTTTAGCCTTTATTTGGCTCATGTTTATTAACCGTCTATTGACACATGCTCTTTACAAATTATCAGTCAACCTATTATTTCAATTTTTGGTTCTTAGGTTACTTCAAACAACTCAAGATATGAGCTCAAGGATCATCGCTAAGTTAAAGCTCGGTTGGGAATGATACATTGTCACAACCCCAAGCTATAACACATTTTTAGAGTTTATTGGTTTATCAAGATCAACTTAAACTTGGCTGAGTAAGCTAATCAACGATAAGTATATGAAAAATCCCAAACAAGTTGAGTCCTACTCGTGCTGGTTAGACAAATGCCAGTTTGGCATGAGGCTCATTAAGATATCAAGTGAAGTTCAAGCTCGGTTTAAAGTTTATTGAGACATTAACCAAAGCTTAAACAATCTGTCTTTCGGTTTTGATTGTTGTTTCCTTACATCTAAATTCAATTTCATCTTTCACCGGCATCAAGAAGAATTCGTTTGTCGCTAAGAGTTTGAAAGAAAGAAAAAAAATATTGAATTATGAGATAAATAAACACAAGCAAGGGAGAATGAAGCTCTAACCGTGACTTCGATAGGCACACGTGTATCAACACGATGTTGATAATAAAGATCAATGCAATCAAAATCAAGCCGCTTCAAGCTGGCCTCACAGGCAGCCCGAACATAGGCAGGGTCCCCATGTATACACATTTGCCCATCCGAAAATCGAAGCCCAAATTTCGTAGCCAACTCTGCTTTCTCCCTCATCCCATCCTTCAAAGCCTATGCTTAGACAAATTTTGAAGATAGCAATCAATTATAAACATTAAACTTCCATATATTAAACAAATGCACATACAAGAACTGAAAAATAATAAATAAACAAGACAGAAACATCACTTGGATATCAGTTTCTTCCATCAACGTTATTATGTTAATAATCAATTAAAAATTAAATTAAAATGTACAACACTTAGAGAGTCAGGTTTAACCTTGCCGAGAAGGATCTCATTGGTGAATGGTCCATAGACGTCGGAGCTATCAAAGAATCTAATTCCGGCGTTGATGGCATGGTGAATGAGCTTGATCATCTCGGTCTCGGGCGTCGGCGGCCCGTAGAATGCCGACATGCCCATGCATCCCAATCCCAGCGCAGAAACTTCCAGTCCCTGTGAACCCAGCTTGATTCTGGGCACTTTTACACTACTTCCTCCCGCCATAATTCTTCAATCTCTGTTTCTGTTCAGGAAAATAGCTGTAGATGATATATGGAACAACACACTATAATACGTACGAAGTACAATGAAGAGAGATGGGGTTTAGCCATTCATTTCTATCCTCAACTTGGTGGATCTTCTTTGTCCAGTGAACTGTTGCATTGCAGAGTGGGCCTCCTAAGGTTAATTCCCTCGCAACACACGCGACAATATAAAATTCTAATTAAAATCAATTTTTTTGGTAAAAATTTTGATAAAACAGATGACTAAAAAATTGTTAAAATACGTGACTGAAAGATCGTGAATCCACCAAATATGTAATTAAAATTAATTATTTAATTTGGCCTATATTAAAATCTAGATCTTAATCCCTACAAAAAGCGACCAAGTAATTTTTTGTCTAAACTCAACGTTAACTTCATGTTTAGGTTAATTACACAAATAGGACAGTTGAAAAATTACACCACAATTGGAGCGAGTTAAAATTAAATGTAAATGGGTGCTCAATAGGGAAATTCGGGCATTGCAGCAAGAAGGGGTATTATTCGATATTTTAGTAGACAATTTATTGAAGCATTATATGAATTTTATGGAGTTTGCTCTAACTATGAAGCTGAGCTACGTGCAATACTTTGGAGGCATTCGACTTTTTGCTTGCGATCGAGACTATGACATGTTTGGGGAGAACCCCCGAATGCAAATAAGGTTTTTAGATGAGATTTTATGATATACATATTATCATGTAAATTTTATTTAAAGCTCTCTGCTTCAACAAGGTAATATTAGCACACAGAAATATAAGTCTTCATGCAGTTGCTTTCCAAGTTGACAGAGGAGGAGTGTCTGAAGTTTCCCATGTTTCCATAGAAGGCGTAGATCTATTTCCCTTGACAGCTAAAGCAATCAATTCAAGCTCAGCCATGTCTTCTTCTGTCAGTTTCACAAACAATGCTCCGATGTTTTCATTAAGATTCACGAGTTTAGTGGTACCAGGTATCGGACAAACATCATTTCCTTGATGATGTACCCAGGCCAAAGCTAGCTGTGAAGGGGTGCATCCCTTTCTGTTTGCCATATCATTCACCCTCTCAAACAAGCTCCTATTGTGGTCCATATTATCTGGTTGGAATCTTGGTAGCTCCTGCAAAACGTAAAGCACATCTTTTAAAGTCAAAGCTATGATTGCATGAGTAATAAGAGTTTGAGCATATATATCAGTGCTACTGTTGATCATTAATTAGATTGTAAAGAAAATTTTTAGCAGCAGGAAGAATTTGACCTCGAGGCATGGCTCAAGACTAACGTGCACACTTCAAGGGGACAGTCATTAGAGTAGCAAGTTTAAGACTTGGACTTTGTTTGGCACAACTTTTCCATTGACATGAACTAAACATTCTTGTTGCCAAACATAATTTTGGCACTCCACCTGTTTTCAGAAGCTTACTTGAACCCGCCAATTCTCTTATTCTAAGGGCAATCTCATATATGATACTAGAGAAGAGGAACTCTTCTCTTGAAATATAAATTATTAAGAAAAAGAAAACAGAATTACTTAGATGGTTTTGTGAGTGTAATCTGAAAGTATTGCTGTCGTTACCAATGCAATAATTACATGCTCAAAACCTTAAGCTTCTAGTTAGTCCACAACCCAAGATTCATAATCCAGAGATTCTTAACTATAATTCTATCATAAATCGAGTAAAGTTGGTGTGTACACAAGTGACATAATAATTTATAGATAAAATTGAAACTCAGGAGGGATCGAAGTACAAAATAAACCTTTCGTCTGTCCCCTGCACTGAAAGTTTCAACCAGTTTTAGACCAGAGGAGAAGAATCCCCGTCCAAGAGGACTATATGCTACTATCCCAATGCCAAGTTCTCTAAACATTTAAACAGGATATAAAGAGTTAGAAATTTATATTGTTTATTGTCCCAAAATCTAAAATTTTATCCAAATAATCGTGAAACCTGCAAGTGGGAATTATTTCTGCCTCCACGTCCCTGGACCACAAAGACCATTCCAACTGCACAGCTGTTATTGGGTGAACAGCATGTGCTCTTCTGATGGTTGAAGCTGAGGCCTCTGATAGACCTATATATTTTACTTTGCCTTCGTCCACCAGCTTCTTTACTTCTCCCATCTTACATAAAGAGAGATCCAAAATACTAAGGAGAAGCTTAAGTAAGAAACATGAGGAATCAAGTAAGAATACAAAGCAGACATGCATTTATGAAATAGGCAAGGTATGCTCGAGAAGCTACTTTATTGTTGTGTCATAATGAATATCCCCATGTCACATTTTCAAGATTTATAAACTCTTTGAATCCTGAAATCAAGCATTAGCTGAGTTTATATTCACCTGAGTCATTAGTGGAATACAAGGTTAACAAGGCATGAAAATTGAAAAGTATCTCCTTTCTTATCTTCTGAGGCATGGACCTTGTGTGTTGGTCAATTCTCAATAGTCTCGCCCCACTCATTCACTAAGTCTAGTAGTCTGTCTCATCTTCCTAGAATAACGAATAGCACAAACCCTCATAGAACTGTTGAGACAAACAAGGTTCAAGGTAATGTTTCTTCTTTGCCCATCTCGTCTCCATCTGTTTCCCAAAAAGTGAGTCAATGTTGCCATTCAAGCCCAGGTAGATGACGAGATTCTTGTTATTAATTCTATAGAATATTCTGAATGTGAGGAAGAGTGTTTTGAGGCTAGTATTGACTATTGAGTCCTTTATCGAAGTTACCTCTTCACTAAACAAGTTTAGAAGGTTATATGTNTCCATCTGTTTCCCAAAAAGTGAGTCAATGTTGCCATTCAAGCCCAGGTAGATGACGAGATTCTTGTTATTAATTCTATAGAATATTCTGAATGTGAGGAAGAGTGTTTTGAGGCTAGTATTGACTATTGAGTCCTTTATCGAAGTTACCTCTTCACTAAACAAGTTTAGAAGGTTATATGTGAGGAATAAACTATAAGCTGATGCCCGTAATGGACATTCCAGAGGCCATAGACTCTGTACAGAGATCAATTTTGCCTTACTCCCAAATTTAGAATGAATCCTATTACTTAGCATGACTTTAGCATGGACTTTATCCAATTTCCTATATCGGCACAATTTAATCCACATTACAAAACTACATATGTTTATTGTGTTGCTTCATTGCTTTTCAAGGGAGGTGTTTGCTTGCCTAGCATGGTTTCCTATTGATCTTCCACTATTTCATGACTTCTGCAGTGTTTAAAGTTCATCAATTTATCATGATTAACTCAAGTTTGAGTCAATAAACTAATAAATAGTAAATATGAAAAGACACCAGAATACTAGAGTTCAGCTCAATGAGCTCATAATCAGTGGGATAAATGATCGTTCATCATATGCTCATTATTAAATCACACGAAGCTTAAGCTCCATTTTAAATTTATTAAGAAATCAATCCAAGCTTCAATAAACCAATCTTTTCACTCAGTTCATTGTTACGCATGTTGAGAGCCCATAACATATCAATAACAAGAGCTACTTGCTATCAAAGTTTGTATATCTAAATTATGAGTTAGTTAAAGGGGAATAGAGGGCTAACTGTGACTTCAATAGGCACGCGTGTATCAGTGCGATGTTGGTAATAAAGATCAATGCAATCAATATCCAGCCGCTTCAAGCTATATGAAAAGACACCAGAATACTAGAATTCAGCTCAATGAGCTCATAATCAGCGGGATAAATGATCGTTCATCATATGCTCATTATTAAATCATACGAAGCTTAAGCTCCATTTTAAATTTATTAAGAAATCAATCCAAGCTTCAATAAACCAATCTTTTCCCTCAGTTCATTGCTATGCATGTTGAGAGCCCATAACATGTCAATAACAAGAGCTACTTGCTATCAAAGTTTGTATATCTAAATTACGAGTTACTTAAAGGGGAATAGAGGGCTAACTGTGACTTCAATAGGCACACGTGTATCAGTGCGATGTTGGTAATAAAGATCAATGCAACGTTATAGGTCGGCGAAGTTCGACCGCTCACAAGCAGCACGTACATAGGCAGGGTCTCCACATATGTCTCTCTGTCCATCAACAATTCTCCTCCCAAATTTTGTAGCCAACTCTACTTTCTCCCTCATCCCATCCTTTAAAGCCTACGAAAAGCCCAGAGTTTGATAGCAAACAATATATAAATATCACAAAAAATTCATATCTTAAACATAAATCCCCACAAGAACTGAAAGGCAATAAATAAACAAGCCAGAAAAAAGGGATTGACTAGCATCAAGAAGAGTAGTAAGGCAGTAAATGCTTAAATTGTTTACCTTCTCCAGCAAATAGAAATTAGATTGACAGCATTTTCTCAAATCAATGTAATAATCCAGAAAAAAAAATGAAATCAAAACGAATAATAACGTATATATACTCTAGGTACAACACTTAAAGAACAAAATACAACACATTAGATTCTATATCTGCAACTATATCGCAACTAATGGTGTATCATTCTTCTACAAGCATGCGTGTGTGTGTTGGAATTTGGGAAATAGGTGAATGGTAAGGACCTTGCCGAGGAAGATTTCATTGGTGTAGGGTCCGTAGATGTCAGAGGTGTCAAGGAAGGTGATGCCGGAGTCGATCGCATGGTGAATGAGCTTTATCATGTCGGACTCAGGCTTCACAGGCCCGTAGACTGCGAACGTCATGGTCATGCATCCGAGTCCTTGCGCAGACACTTCCAGTCCCTGCGAACCCAGCTTGATCCTAGGCACTGTTACACTGCTTTCTGCTGCCATATATAGATAATTCTCTAGGTTTTTTTGTGCAATTTCTCTATGTATGAGAATTGCTAATGAAGAGATGGAAGTAAAAGTTGAATATCAGTGCGTTTTTATTTTAAAAATGATTTTAGAGGAACGTTGGTGGAAAAGGCGGAGTAACCAAGGTTGGATGCAAGTGTTCGATAGAGATTAAAATTAGATTTTTAGTAGATTGTCATAGAAATTTTTAAAACGTGCTGTTGAAAAATTGTGAAACCCATGAAAAATGTAATTAATATTGATTGTTTGATTTTCACTTAAATTAAAATATATTTTAATTTGTGACCTTAAGCACTCATTTTTCTTCCATTTGAAATGTCAAGCAGATGTGACATGTGTTCGTCTTGTTTGAGTAAGCATGGGAAAAAATTTTAATACGCAAGTGAAATTCCAGCGTATTTTGTTGAATTATTTTTTGCTGGAATATATAATTTTTACACTTTCTTGATATCAATAAATACATCAAATAATTAATTTTCAACTCTTTATATGTGAGTAATTTTTTCAATATATTTTTCACATTAATTGTTGCGAAAATTAAAGTAAAATATAGTTGTTTTGGTACAATAAATTTTACCAGAATATAGTTTTGCCTTTCAAAGTTAGAAACGTCGATTCATCAAAATGACAATTTACAAAACATACAATAAATGAATAATTCGTTAAAGGTTCAAGGAACATGAAAATGGATGGTGAATCAAAACCAGTATAAAATTTAAGTCTCTTTGAATACCCACTTTAGTACGTTGTGGGGGGTGAAACTGAGATTAAAGACTCGTAGACAAGAGATGTTAGGTTCGTGATCAAATGCAAGTTGTAATGGTGAGTATTGTTATAAACAATTGATCTTGTACGAACTAATGATGTAGCATATAATATGGCATGATTTCAAACAAAAGTTGGGAGTTATGTTTTCATAAATAATGGTCTAACAATAAATAGTAGATGTCTAATAAACAACTCCGTTAAAGCATTTTGTATATAAACATGAGCAATCAGATGTTCAATAATTTGGATATTTAACATTGAGCTTGTAGTGGAAGGTATAATAACTAACCTGCATTTCAAACAAGTAGTACATGTAGTCTTTAGGTAAAATAATCTTTTATTTTTTTTTTGGTTATCCATGTGAGTTGTTTATTATTCGATGTATCATTATAGCTCTTGGATGTCCAAGTCGATTATGCTGAAGTATAAAATTTATTGGGTCAACGAACTCCGGATTCGATAGGTAAAATAATCTTTTATTTTTTTAGAGGATGACCTGTTAATTATTCGGCGTATCATAATTGCTCCTAGGCGTCTAAGTCGAACGTACCAAAGTATAAAACGTTTGGGTCAACGAACATTAGATTCGTGATAATGTTTAATTTAATAATTTTTTATAAATGTACAGTACATAGCAAAAGGGAGTCTTGAGATTTTTTTTATGTGCTGCTGACAAAATACAATTGTTTTTATGCAAAGATATGCAATATTATTTTCTTGTATCATCTCAATGTAAAATCCATTACAATGGATATCTTTAAAGGTAAGTATATTCAATATGTAAATTTGTGTTATTTGGTAAGATGATACTAGCTTTTCAAATCCTTCAACGATATTTGATCAATTAATATCGTGTTAACATTATTTTATGTTAATATTAACTTCATGAAGTACTTTTTATCTAGAATAATTGTGTGCATAATTATAATATCTGATAAATGGATATTTTGATAATTCATCTTAAATCTTATTAATATATTAATGTTTATGCTTCTTCAGAAGCAATGTAATATTATTAATATTGAAACATGGAACTCAGGAGCAAAAATTAATATTCTTTCTAAATATTAATAAAACAAAAAGTTATTTGTTTAACAAATCAATATAGAGTTGTTTAATTCATGCTTCTACATGAACACAACGAGATATATATTCAAGGGTAATAATTTTTTTTATGTTTATTTATAAATAATACAATAATTCTCTTGAAATAATGATATTAATAATTCGTATTACTTTTCGAGCAATACAATATTTTAAAAATATGTTTGAAGTTGTGCTCTACATGAGAAATGGTGCAATATTCTAAAAGAATATCGATAAAATGTAAAGTTATTATTCTTCAGAAATAAAAACACAATATGCAAGAATTGAAATAAAAGGATAATAATTTGATGAATGAAAAACTTGAATTCGACAGATTTAGATAACTTTTGAGCATTCTCAAATTCTTTAAAAATGCAAGTCTGAAAAAAAAAAAAAAGTTTATTCTCCAAAAATTCACCAATTCAAAATTTGCTATTGTTCACATAGAGATAGAGATGTCTGACAAATGGATCATTGTATTTTGATCTTAACCATGGGATTTGATTAACAATGGACTTGTGAACTTTCTATCCAAATTTTATAATGATCGGACCTTGAAACATTGAGATATCAATTTTTTATTACAATTTAATGGATTGTCAAGGTTCTATGAATTTTTTGCATTGTTGATATTGAAATTTCATTCTATTTTGGGTGAATATGATACACTCTTCTTAAGTGAGTAATACTTATCTAAACATCAACAAATAAGATAGTCGTCAATAATTATCTCATAATTTTACAACTATTCTATATTTTTTTGCACTCGATAAATAAATATTTGAAATTTCTTGTACAATTATGGGCCCGAAGTGGCTGCTTCTCGGGCCTTGCCTCAGGTCCAGGCTCGAGACAAAGTTGAGGGGTGGTTGTTTTGGCATAGAAACGTTGTGGGATCGGCCATAACATTTCAGATGCATTTGTTCCCAGTATTATAGATGATCGGAGGTTTGGATCCAAAGGGTTGTAGTGGGAAATAAGAAGTTTAGAAGAAATGAGTCTTTTATCTCTTTATTTTTTTTCTTCTTCTCTATAAATTATTTATTTTGTTTATTTAAGGGCAATTATCCCCTCACAAGATTTTTGGACGGAATTGTCGAATAGTGTTAATTAATCAAATATTGAGATTGAAAGTATTAAAAAAGGTCGTGGTTAGAAATATAATGTAATGCGATGTAAAGATTGGAAATTAAAACATAATTGAATAATCCTATATGTACATCCTTCCTTACGACACGGTTGACATTCCCCCCATGTGGAGGAAACATGTTAAGTGATGTGAAGAATGAGTTTAAAATCAAGAGTGTAAATGTTATCATGTGGAATAGTATAAAGAAATGCGTAAGAGATAGTGTATATGTTAGCATGATTGAATATAATTTAGCTTATCCATTACAAAGTGGCAAAATATTATCATTATCTATTTTTAAGGGACATACCATTGACCCCAATTATAGATACAAAAACTCCTAACCAATATTTTAAAATCAAATTAATGCTGTTTTGAAAAAATAGAACATCTATATTTTCAACCTTCTATTTTGATAATCATGGTCCATACCTAAGTGATAATCACAACGATAACTGTAATTTATTAGGGAAAATCCCAGCACAAGTTTGGCAGATGTAACTAATAAATTAAGGCACACAGTTTCTAGTAATGGAAACTGATTGCTTATAATATGTATTGCAAATTTTATTTCAATCTCTCAATCTCAGTAAGGCAATATTAGCACACACAAAAAAGGTGTTCATGGAGCTGCTTTCCAAGATGACAAAGGGGGAGTATCTGCATTTTTCCAAGTATCCATATAATCAGATGCATATCGATCGCCCTTGAAAGCACCGGCTGAAGCAATAGATTCAAGCGCAGACATGTCTTCTTTTGTCAGTTTTACAGACAATGCTCTGATGTTGTCATTGAAATTCTCAATTTTCGTAGTACCGGGGATTGGACATACATCACTTCCTTGATGATGTACCCAAGCCAAAGCTAGCTGTGAAGGGGTGCATCCCTTTTTATTTGCGATATCCTTCAACCTCTCAAACAGTCTAGTATTGTGCTCCAAATTCTCGTGTTGCATTCTTGGTACTAACTGCAAGCATTGTAAAGCGTATCTTTTAAACTCATAAGTATAGCCAAGCGAAGTAAAAAGAGTTTGAGAACATATACTAGTGTTACTGCTAAATTTGAAGGTCAGAAGGGGTCAAAGTATAAAATATACACACCTTTCGAAAGTCCCCTTCAGAGAAAGTTTCGACCACTTTTGGACCGGAGGACAAGAATCCCCGTCCAAGAGGACTGTATGCTACTATTCCAATGCCAAGTTCTCTAAACAATTGAACGAGTTAGAAATTTATATATTGCTTACTGGCTCAAAGTAAAAGTAAGAAAACTGATCAAAATATTTTTCAAACCTGCAAGTGGGAATAATATCTTCCTCCACATCTCTTGTCCACAAAGACCACTCCAACTGCACGGCTGTTATTGGATGAACAGCGTGTGCTCTTCTGATTGTTGAAGCCGAGGCTTCCGATAGGCCTATATATTTCAACTTACCTTCTTCCACTAGTTTCTTCAGTTCTCCCATCTAGCAGGAAGTGAGATCAAAAGAAACAAGGAAAGGCTTAAGTAAGAAACATATGTCGACCATACAAAAGAGAAATCTATATGATCTTATGACACTAACTTCATCAAATAACCTCAACCTCAGGAGCAAGTTACGGTTTCTCTAACAAGAACATGAGAGGAGAATGATGACACAAGGATTTATAGTGTTTTGACCAACCTCGAAAGTTTAAGGACTAGTAATATTTTTCAGAAATCGAATAGATTCAAAAGGTAATCAAAAAATTAATTGATGAAATTTCGAAGTTCTTTCTTTGGCCTCATTATCAGTTAGATGATTTAACTTTTATGAATTGCTGTTGGTTTGATATCAATAATGGCAATCATTTTAGTAAGTCAAGGATACTATTATGAAATATATAAATACAAAGGAGAATAAAGGGCTAACCGTGACTTCAATAGGCACACGTGTATCAATTCGATGCTGGTAATAAAGATCAATGCAATCAATATCAAGCCGCTTCAAACTGGCCTCACAGGCCGCTCTTACATAGGCAGGGTCTCCATGTATGACCATCTGCCCATCCTCAAATTTAACCCCAAATTTTGTGGCCAACTCTACTTTCTCCCTCATGCCATCCTTCAATGCCTATGTAATTTGATGGCAAACAGTACATAAACATTAGGCGTTTATGAATTATGCATGCGCTTATAAGAAATCAAGAACAATAACTATATAAACAAGCCAGAGAAAGATCCAAGAACAGTGTTCTGCAGAATATACTTGAAAGATTCACTTTCTCCAGCAATATGAAAATCAGGCATATTATTCAATCAATGGATAGTGCATAAATAATTAAATTAAAACAGCTAAGGTACCATCCCGCGAAGTCACACGTAAATATATGCATTGTTATAGATAACATTCTTGTAATATTAAGGTAAAATGTCTCATCACTTAAATATAAAAGTAACAATCAAAATGGAGGGATATAATACTTGACCTTATAAAAAGGATCAAAATGGAGGGATATAATGATTGACCTTATAAGAAGCAACTCCAAGATTCAAAAGATGTTCGAGTATGACCCAAATTCCTATTGGGATTAGGATTGGGTTGGTTAATTAATAGAAGGAGCAAAATTTTTCTTGGTTTGGAAGTCCGGTTGAAAAAGGGATCAAAGTTCATTAAGGATTGGAAGTTTGATTAGTAAAAGAACTTTGGATTGATTTTGAAGTTTTGAACAGTAAGTCAGTGCCTAAGCACTTGGTTCGGGGTGCCTAGGCAGCTATACCAGAAGAAATTGTGAAATTTGGCCTGAAACGCAGCACTAGGCCGCGATCGCCGCTCGACTGTCACTCGAGCGACAATGTTATCTGGGCAAAGTTCGATTTCAATTCTGAGTTTGTTTCTTAAGTTGTATTTCATCCAAAACACTTGTAATGAATTCCTATATATATGTGATGTATCATCTGCATAACACAGCAAAACATTATATAACATTGAGAGAACATCAAAGTGAGAGGATCTAAGTTATCGAGAGGAGGCTCGCATATTTTGAGATAGGTTGAAAGTCTTGTGAGAACCTTTTGTACTTCTTTGCTATTGATTATAGTGAATTCTCCACCTATGATTTTCCCGAATTTGGATTTCCACGTTTAACCGTAATATTCATAACAAGTGGTATAAATTCTATCAGCGTGTCATTACAAATTGGCTTGTTTTCTAACAAAAGAGCGATTCTATCATTTAAAGTTCAAATGAGCAGTTGGATTCTAAGAAGAACCATCTCGCGGGACAAATATTGATCTTTTAGAACAGAGCCCGACATAACGTGTAGACTTTAATTATCGAACGGGTGTGTGGGGGGAAGGTGGTTTGGGGGGGGGGGGGCAGTAAGTAGGGTAAGATTAAGAACCTTTCCGAGAAGGATTTCGTTGGTGTACGGCCCATAGACATCGGAGGTGTCAAGAAAGGTAACCCCGGAGTTGATGGCATGGCGAATGAGCTTGATCATGTCCGGCTCGGGCTTCGGTGTGCCGTAGAAGGCTGACATGCTCATGCATCCAAGTCCTTGCGCAGACACTTCCAGTCCCTGTGAGCCCAGCTTGATTCTTGGCACTTTTACACTGCTTTCTGTTGCCATTTTACTGTGGAATCGGAAGGATTTTTTCTGCAATCACTGTGTAAGCCAAAGGCAGAGGAAGAGATGGAATTACAAAATATAGGTATTCCCCTTAGTTTATATAGATTAAAGAAAACCGCCATTTATGGCTGCTAAGAACTTTCTTTTTCGTACTTTTCTTCGTTGGACTTTAATTTGGGAGGATAATGTCACAGCTTACGTATGAAATGGGGAAAAATGGTTAAAGTCGAAATCTATGGCGCTGACACATAAAAAACGGTGGAGAAAATTCATCCGAGGACGGGAGGACACGAATAGGATGATCCGGCCTGGAATTTTCATTAATTATCAAAATTATTTTGTTTTTAATTTAGTCATTAGACCCATCATGTTCAAAACTTAATACTGAAAAACAATTCTTCCCAAAACAAATCTAGTCGTTAATAACCAAAATTATATATCAATTCATGAAATATTTCTGAATTTGAACCGAAAAAAGGTAAAAAGAAAGAACACGATTCTTACAAATCTTGACACCACAATCGCCACTAATTTGCAAATCTTGTTCCTAATAAGGTTTTGTCTAAAAAACAATTAGAAGGATATAATAATACTTATTTGCCCTAAGCAAAAAACAAGAAGAACAATTTTTTTTAATACGCTAATTAATTCACATTATAATTTTTATTTCTTACATCACATTTTAATTATATTTAAAATTTTTAATCTTTGTTCATTATAACACTTATGTTTCTAACAATTTTTCATATCATTTTTATCCTCAGATTTTTTATTAGTTTACAAATTTTGGGTTAATTCACAAACGGTCACTGAAATTTAAAACTTGCACTAACGGTCACTGAAGTTACGTTCAGTTTTAGAAATGGTCACTGAAGGACATTTTCATTTTAATTGGAACTTAATGGATCAAAATAGTTGAAAGTTTCATGAGAATGGAAGCCAATTTTGGGAGGGAATTAGGGTGAAAATCATTGCTAATATCATCCAATTAATTATTTCCAATCCTTAGCTTGAGCTTCCAATAAAAAATCATCTTTTCAAACCTAGGACACAACATACTTCTCCAATTTTTGTGTGAAAATCTAAGATTGGGATTACTCAAAGACAAAAAATTATTTGACATGTCGCATGTGGAGGAACAAAGTGAAGGTTATCACTTCTTTTTTTTAACCTTTTTGGCTGTATTGACTCTTCAAGTAGCATACATTCTTCTTTAATGAGTTGGACATTAGTTGGTCCTTTCTTTGGCTGTATTGCATTAACTCTTTACGTTGGACAGTAGTTAGGTCATTGTTGTGCAATAAATTGCTCGGAACACGTTTGCTTTGACGCATTCCACACTTTTTTATTTTCCAGCTACTACACTTTAGCTAAGAAATTTATAATATTCTATTGTCTAGGTTATTTGAATAGTGATTCGGATAAAGAAGACATCACCTTCAATGATTCCGATTATAGCCTTGGTGAAGAAGACGACATTCTCTTTGAGGAAAATGTTACCCAGAATATTGAATTTGATACGAGGAATGAGATAGTGTCGTTGGAAGGAACAAATGAATCTGACAATTCTGAATATGTACCCTCAGATGATCTTCGAAGCGTACATTCTGACAATGACGAAGAACTTGTAACATACCCAAATTTAATGGTGAAGTAGATATGGTGGATCCCGTGCTTGATGTAGGACTTAAGTCTAGGTCTAAGAAGGAGGTAAAGGTCGTGGTTAAAAACTTCAGCATTCATAATAGGTTTGAGGTGATATTTCCGTATAATGATAAAAATAGATTAGAAGGTCGTTGCAAAGGAAAAAAGTGTCTGTGGCATATTTGGGCTTCGTCGTTGAGGGAGATTCATCGTGGCAGATTAAATCTTTCGAATGGAATCATAACTGTAGTAGAGCATTGAAGAATATAAATGTATCCGCTAGTTAGTTAGCCCGTAGATACATTGAGACCTTTACTATTGCGCCAATGTGGGATGTGAAATTATTTAAGGCAAGTGTTTTGAAAGAGTATGGTGTAGAGATTAGTGACACAAAGGCATGGAGGGCTAAGAGATACGCTAGGAGTTGTTTAGAGGATCGCTTGTTGGGCAATTTGGTCTGTTGGGTTCGTATGCAGCTGAGGTTAGGAAAACAAACCCAGGATCAACTGTTATACTATCTTTAGACGGCATTGTGTTTAAGGCAATTTATATTTGCTTCGATGCTTGCCAGAAGAGCTTCTTGCGTGGTTGTAAACTAGTTATTTGCATAGATAGGTGCTTCTTGAAAGGCAATTTTGGTGGTCAGTTACTTGCTACAGTGGGTATTGATGGGAATGATTGTACATTCCCAATTGCGCATGCCATTGTTGAAACTGAAAGTAATGCTAGCTGGTCGTGGTTTTTTAAATTGTTAGGGGAAGATTTGATGCTCAAAAATGCATATGGAGTCACAATTATGTCTGATAGACAGAAAGGGTTAGAGAATATGATGTCCGAGTTGTTTCCAATGGCTGAACATCGATTTTGTGTTAGGCACATGTACTCCAACTTCTTTAAAGACTTGAAGCTTAGGGATTTGTTGTGGAGAGCGGCAAAATATACTTATTTGGCTGATTTTACATTTTGGATGGACAAAATGAAGGAGGAGGATAAACTTGCCTCGGAGTGGTTATGTGCTAAACCAGTCGAGCAATGGTTGAAGTCCCATTTCATGACGGCTTCAAAATGTGACATTTTGTTAAACAACCTTTGCGAATGCTTTAACAACTACATAAAGGAAGCCAATGGGAAGGATATTTTGACTCTTCTTTAGTCAATACAAAACAAGGTGATGGTATGGATGTACAAACGTCGCGATATGATGGGAAAGAGTTCTAGCGATATATGTCCAAAAATTGTAAAGAAACTTAAAATGAGTATACGAGATTCTTTTTCGTGGAAAGCATAAATCAATGATAAAATGCAATTTCAAATTTCTGAACCTTATTCCGATGGTTAGTTTGTGGTAGATTTACAAAATAGGACATGCTCATGTAGAAAGTGGGATCTAACTGGTGTGCCTTGTACACACGCAATAGCCGACATCCGTGAGTGGGGTAAGGATCCTTTGCAATTTGTGGACGAGAGCTACAAAGTTGCAACTTACTTTAAAGCTTATAGGAATTGCATATACCCCATAAATGGACCAAAAATGTGGCATTCAAGTGGCATCGACCCCGTAAAACCCCCAACGTGGGTGACCAAAAAATGAGGTAGGAAGCAGACAAAGCGCCGAAAAGGGGTTGAGGAAGCTGTATTGTTCAAAGAGAAGATGAAGAAGATTGATAGGAGAGGTGATGACAAGAAGAGAATGAAATGTAGTATTTGCAGTCAAACAGGTCACAATAAAAGATACCACTCGAACCATGATTCGCAGGCAAGCTACATACCAAATGAAGTATGTACCATATTATAGTTGTAGGAGTATATCCTATTTTTGTTTTATTTATTATGTTGGTTGACATATTTTTTCATGAATTGTAGGACATAAATGGTCCGATGGAATGAGAAGTCGTAAGAGAAAATGTTGGACAACAATTTGCCAATTCACAGCCGACTAATGGTGGAAATGAACGTGTAGTGTGGCATTTTCTGTCCCTACCTACTGATTCGACGTCTTTCGTTCCAAAACCGAGAACCAATTTCAATAGGAAGGGATCTATACCTCAGCGAAGGCCAAGAGCTCGTAGAAGTTCAAACTCAACTCTTAGCGAAGCATGGAACAACTTGATAACGAATGACTCGGTTTGAAGCCTATCATATGTTTTTTGACAACGAACTCTATTTTGATAGCGACCATCTAGTTTTTGTCATTGTTCCTTTTTTGATGAAATGTGGAAGATTGTGAGTGATATTTCACTCATAACGAACTATATTTTATGCGTTGAGTGATATTTTACTCATAATATAAATACAATTATCTATCATTACTCATCAGGTATGCTAATTACGTATTCTGCTAATCAATAAAGCAGCAACAAATTGCAATTAGTTGGAAATATCCCATCTTTGCCAATGCATTGTTAATATCCTCAACAGGAAAGCAAGTCTGCAATCAGTTGTGTTGTATAACCTCCATCGAATTTAGACAAGATTTCCACCAAAAATTGAAACTTTAATACCGAGAGCGTTTCCAACTTAATGCAACTTTAATAACACAACTAACTGTCATTGTAAAATACAAAGCCAATTAACAAAAATGAGAATGTACCTTATCAGGCCGCTTAGACAAAAAAAAGAGGAAAAATCGTCTCCGTGCATTCATCTCTCTCTCTCTCTCATATGAGGTGGGGGGTTTTCACCCTATTTGGATGATATTAGCAATGATTTTCACCATAATTCCCTCCCAAAATCGGCTTCCATTCTCGTGAAATATCACAACAAAAAAGAAATGAAATGTTTATTGTAAATTTGCGATTTAGGTAAAAAGAAATGGTTTTGGGGGGGTTTTATTATCAAATTTGCGATTTAGGTCCTCAAGGTTCAAATTTCAACTATTTTGGTCCATTAAGTTCCAATTAAAATGAAAATGTCATTCAGTGAGCATTTCTGAAACCGAACGTAACTTCAGTGACCGTTAGTGCAAGTTTTAAACTTCAATGATCGTTTTGTGATTTTGACGTAACTTTAGTGACCGTTTGTGAAATTAACCCATAATATTTTTATATTCAAAAATCAATTGAAATTGCGTAAAATAACTTATTTTTTTTATCATATTTGATAACCCAAGAATAACTAATCAAGAGGGGGTGAATTGGTTATTGAAACTTTTTCGATAATCTGTCTCAAAACTACTCAATACACAAGATATAATTTCAAAGTATGATACTAGAATTAAATATGCAAATTTGATAACTCAATTCAAGTATGAATATAGCACAATATCAATGGCAATGTAAAGTAAAATGCAATAACGTAAAGATAACAAACAAATTTAATGGAGTTCGATACACAATGT
>CAIGRN010032802.1:0-10696 GCA_903798345.1 Fraxinus anomala
AAAAAAGTTCGGGCTCGGCTCGAGCTTTTTTGGCCCGAGCTTTTTTGGGCTCGAGCCTAGCCGAGCAAAGCCCGGCCAAAAAAAATGAAGCTCGGCTCGAGCCTTGTACCGAGCCCGAATCGGGCCCGGCTCGAACTTTTTTCGAACCAAGTACGAATCGTCCGAGCTTTTTTGACGTCCCGAGAACAAACCAGAGAAGGATCTGACACGTCAAGTTGACCAGTAGACAAAAAGTACAGCTCAGTTGCATCTTTTGTCTCCATCATTCTATTTTGCTTTTTTAATAATCAATTTTCATCCCACCTGATTTTAATAATTTCTGTTTTTCTTATATTTCCTCTATTCATCTTCATCACTCCAATTTTCAACTCTAAAGATTCAATTTTAAGCGCAGGTATTGAATCTTTCTCAGTTATAAATTTCTGGGTTCTCCTTAATATACTGAATAAAGGCTTCTAATTGATCCGTGCAAGAAAGGAGTTGTCCTAAGTGAAATTGCAGTGTGTGTTTCCCCTCATAGATTTAGAGTATTCAGTAGGGGGTGTGGCTGAGTTTCAACCACTTCAAATATAAATTATTAATTTGTCATTAAGTGAAGATTCTATGAATTTGCTTTTGTTTCATCAGTAATTAGGTTAAATGATCTAAAGTAGTAAAGTTTTTTGAATTGCTTAGCTGTATTTCTACGGTAACATTTCACGCTCTACGTCTCTTTCCAAGTAAGCAATCTTATTACTCTTTTAGATCCCTGATTTTATTCCCTTTACAATTTTGATATTGATGGCTTTTCTTTAGCTCCCTTTTCTCAAAATTATTTTATATCTTAACGTGAAGTAACAGTGACAAGGGTTACTAAAAGAGTCTGTTAGATCTGTGTTATTCATTGGTATTGTTAATTGTTTATTCAATTGATCTTAGTTTCTGTTTGTTTGCAGGCTACTCCCCAGAGATTGGAAATTTACTTCATTGCGTGAAGATGAACGGAGCGGCATTGTTAGCCATTGCTGCCACAGTTGGTAACTTTTTGCAGGGTTGGGATATGGCAACCATTGCTGGTAATTGTTCTATTCTTCGGTTCCATATCCCTTATTCGGTTTATGGTCTTACTATATTAAGTATATGTTTTTTCTTTATCTTGATTGCTACACCCAAAGTTCATGTCTTGAAATTTGACTATTCTCATACTGATTCTATTGTGTTTCTCGTGCAACTTGTAAATGAAAGCTGCGTACTCTTTGCTTTCTATTATCAGTTTTATTTCTTCTTTCAACGTAAGGAGGGAGAAATCCATCTTAGGGTTCAAGATGTACTACAGTGTTTGAATCATCCTGATGTTTGATGTGCATAGGAGCTGTTGTTTACATAAAAAAAGAGCTCGAGTTAGAATCTACCATGGAAGGGCTTATTGTGGCGATGTCACTCATTGGAGCAACGGTTATCACAACTTGTTCAGGAACAATATCTGATAGGATTGGTCGACGTCCAATGCTTATTCTCTCATCCATATTTTATTTTCTTAGTGGTCTGATAATGTT
Organism: Fraxinus anomala; assembly: GCA_903798345.1. NCBI lineage: Eukaryota > Viridiplantae > Streptophyta > Magnoliopsida > Lamiales > Oleaceae > Fraxinus > Fraxinus anomala. Next base: position 1,536 of record CAIGRN010032802.1, read on the forward strand.
ATGGTCGCCTAATGTCTATGTCCTTCTTCTGGCGAGGCTCTTAGATGGGTTTGGTGTTGGACTCGCTGTCACTTTAGTGCCCCTGTACATTTCCGAGATTGCCCCATCAGAAATACGAGGCTCGTTAAATACTCTTCCTCAGTTCTGCGGTTCTACTGGACTGTTTCTGGCGTACTGTATGATCTTTGGCATGTCCTTACTGTCTTCGCCTAGCTGGAGGTTGATGCTAGGAGTTCTTTCTATTCCTTCTCTCCTGTATTTTGCATTAGCTGTACTATATTTGCCTGAATCTCCTCGATGGCTTGTGAGTAAAGGAAGAATGCTGGAGGCCAAACAAGTTCTGCAGAAACTTCGTGGCGGGGAAGATGTTTCTGGTACATTTCTTATTCTAATTCTGATTTGTTGTGAATTATTATTTTTCACTGCAGCCTAGCAAGTTAATTTTTCTGCTTGGATAAAGATGTTTAATGGTAGTCTGGATGGTCATAGATGGACTTGCACTAAAAGGCTTGACATTGTGTGTTAGTTGTGATTTCTTAAGTCTCAAAATGTATTCATCTTCAAAGCTATCGTAGGAAGATTACTTTTGTGACACAATTATTCAGTTTTATCTGTTAAGCTAAAAAGACAAAATGCCAATTTTCCGCTTGTGTGGATGACATCTATTTAAAATACAGAATTTTTTAAGCTGTTGTGTGCCACTTTTTTTGTGCCGTTACACAAATGTTAGACATCACATGTAGTTTTACTCACAGCATGTCAAACTTTAGGTGGCACATGCTGACTGCACATAAGTCCTAGTTGTAATAATGGATAGCACTTTTATGGCCCTTGTCATCGAGTGCTGGACTTCTGTTTTTTATTTCAATCTTGGGAAGCACCGGCACGTTGCCGGCGTTTACGTATCATTGTCCAACACGTATCGGACACCGGTACGTCTCCGAGGAGACGAAGAAATGCATACGGATGGAAAAAACAGTAAGCAAAACATATGGTTGGAAGAAAAGAAGAGGAGTGTGATGACTGCTGCGTTGAAGAAGAGATGTAGTGGTGGTTGGAATTGGAAGAAAGGCTGAGGAGGAAGAGATAGGCTGTAAGGAAGAAAAGAAACGGCTATCTGCTGAGGAAGAAAAGAAAATTCCAAGGAAGTAAACCCTCGATCTTTACTATTTTCCATGGTTTTCAAGTTCCAACTTTTTTCTTGTTTGATAGCCAAATTTTTCTTCGCAAAACATTTTTCTCCCAACCCCCCCTCCCCTCCCCTCCCCCGACCCCTTTTTCCAGACCCCTTTTTCCAGGTTTTCAATGAATTGGTTTTTCCACCACTTTCGTAGGAAAATGGTTTTCCAGCCTTTTTTTTTTTATTATTTTGTAATGGAAAAAAATTCTATCTCCAATTGTAAAAAAATTTCCCCTTTAATGAACAATTTCCATGGAAAACAAAGTCAAACGAACACCAAAAGATCCAAAATTTCAACATTTTTCAAGTGAAAAATAATACCAATAAAATACAATTAATTGACAATTCCCGAGAAAATAAGTTTTAGGCAATTATTTTCCTTAGAATTCGTTTTCTTTCCATCCATGCAATCAAACGAACCCTAAATATAATTTTCAATTCAAATTAGGCCCCAAATTTTAAATGCTCTTTAAATGAGCCCAAAACATTAAATACTTTATAAATGATAAAGACTTTTTCTATAGCTTTACCCTTTAACAAAGTAAAAGGTTAATTTTATGTAGATCAAATTTTTTACGATTTAATTTATCATTTTATCCCAATAAAAAATCAAATTCGAATTAATTGTTATTTAATTATTTGTATATGTGATATAATAAGTATAAAAATTTTATTATTTTAGACTATTAAATAAATAAAAAAAAGAATGATATTTTAATCAATGTGTCGACGGCGTATCGTGTCGGAACTTTTTTAAAAAATCGCGTATTAGCGTATCCCACACGTATCGTGTCGGAACTTTTTAAAACAATCGCGTATTAGCGTATCCCACACGTATCGTGTCAAACACTCGTATCCGTGTCGGTGCTTCTTAGTTTCAATCTATTTTAGTATAGAAATCTTCTAATTAGTTGAACAAATCTCCTTGTAGCCTTCAATTATTAGATGATGGATTGTCACAATCTTCTAAGGAGTCGGAAATGGCACTCATCTTGGTTTGATTCTAACTTTTGTACCACTAGACAGCCTGTTAACCTATTTTCTTGTCTGTGCGATAATGATGAACTGGAAGATGATATCAGCTAGTGTATGTTCTTGGTGACCACTTCATTTTTTTTTAATTTTTTGTGTGTGATTTTTTCCGTTTATCCTTTCGGCTTCTTTGTACTTGAAATGCATAAGACTTCCTTAACAAACTGTAAAGAGTGGAAATGCTTTAATTGCCTTTCTCCTGGTGGTAAGGGAGTGGAAGGCTTTTCCCGTCACTACATTCAGGTGATCAATTCCGCTTTTCTGTAATCCAATGTGATGCACCCTGTCAAGAATGGAAAACAGTAAAAGTCTTGAGGGCGTGTGTCCCTTTAAAGATCCTTGATGCTCCAAATCTGTGAAAAGCTCTCTACTTTGGCAACTGTATGACTAGTAATATTCTTATAAAGATATGTGCCCCCCCATCATGGACACCGGATTTGGCCTTAAATACCCAAAATGGTCCATGTGAACTCGGTACACGGGGTTGGGCCCAACGTGGTTTCCTTTCGCGTCCAGCGACTTGATCTCAAGACCTCCCTTAAGAGGTAATTAGTAATGTTGGTACCAATTCAGTAAGAAAACTACGTTGGGGCCCAACCCCCGTGGATAATATGTAGGCTTGAGATACAGACTGAATCCACATGGACCATGTCGAAACTTGATTGGGGACGTATCGTTACAATTATGAGCTTGGGTGGGTAACAATAGATATTCATTGTTCTTTGTATTCCATTAACCTATACTTATAGCAAGGACATTGTACATTTATCATTTTACAGTGAGATAAAGGCCATTAACAAGAAGCCTATATAAAATGTGTTATTTCTGCATGTGTGTGGGTAGGTTTACAGAAGATAAATTCTACTTGGACTTTCAAATTTTGAACTCTTCTCATGGTATTTATTTGTAAAGGAAAAGGTTACTACCTTATGTACATTTTTTACATGTCAAATGTAGTTAATAAAAATGATGTCCTGCACCTTTATGCCGGGGTTCGTGGTGTTAAAAGATTGATTTCTTTGTTTAATAAAAATAGCAAACAAAAATAAGCATTAAACAAATCCTTTTTCATCAATTTGTTTTGTTCGTTGCACATGTTAGTGGAATCCAAGGTAGCTAAGCGTTTAGCAGTCACAACAGGCCATGTTAGTCTTGGTTTAGCTCTCAGTTTGTAACGTGTCGTACTAAGATCACATCCATCTTATGGAACAAAGTTTCTTTAGGTATACACAAGACATGTCTCAACCACCAAAGTTATCATTCAGTACATATATCCTTCGTTTCATATTTTATGCAAATGATAAGATAAATATGCTGTCTGGGGTCTTCCCAGTTAGGGTAAGTTATAATGTGGATACTGATAAATGAATTTGGATTAAGTCCCTTGTTTTTCAGTGGAATCTGTGCTGCATATTTTTCGCACATTAATCTCGGTAAGTTCCGAAAGCTAAGGACTGTCAAATATAAATTAAAACTATTAATATGTACATAATAATTGCAAACTGTTAAAAAAACATCAATTGCATTCTGCATGTATACGTAATTTAGCAACTTGTAGACTAATTACAATGGTCGAATTCTCAGCTTTATAATTTTTATCTTTCTTCATAGATTTGTTCGCTTGAAAAAGGATTGTTATCGACTTCCTTTTATATAATGTGTGTTGTTTGAGGTTTAGATGATTCAACTTGTCGTTACTGTCATATGACTTTCTTTTCCAACTTTAACACGATATAATTAGTGATCAAAGGATCTTATATAGATGTTCGTTTGTAGGTATTTTGTTTCCTTCTTTTTTTACCCTCTATCTGGTAAAATTTTTACTAATGAAACGAATTGGAGTTTCTAATATTCTTTTTTGACCAAATATCGTATGAATCAAAATTTTAATCATTCTGTTGATTGTGCTGATGTTCCTCTTTTCATAGGTGAGATGGCTCTATTGGTTGAAGGTCTAGCAGTTGGTGGTGACACATCCATAGAAGAATACATTATCAGTCCAGCAGATGATCTTGGGGAGGAGCAGGAGCCATATCCTGGTAAAGACCATATCAAGTTGTATGGACCTGAGGATGGCCTCTCATGGGTTGCCAAGCCTGTTAATAGACAGAGTAGCATAGGCCTTGTCTCCCGTCAAGGAACCATGGTAAATCAGAATGTGCCTCTCATGGATCCTCTCGTTACACTCTTTGGCAGTGTCCATGAGAAGCTTCCAGAAACAGGAAGTATGAGAAGCATGCTATTTCCCAATTTCAGCAGCATGTTTAGTACAGCTGAGCCTCAGGTTAAAAATGAAGAATGGGATGAAGAGAGTCTGCAGAGAGAAGGTGATGGATACACATCAGAGGCTGGTGGTGCCGATTCAGACAATAATTTGCATAGTCCATTAATGTCACGTCAAACGACAAGCATGGAGAAGGACATGATCGTCCCTCAGTCCCATGGAAGCATTCTAAGCATGAGACACCATAGTAATCTCATGCAAGGGAACGAGGGAGAAGCTGTTGGTAGCATGGGTATTGGTGGTGGTTGGCAGTTAGCATGGAAATGGTCCGAGAGGGAAGGTGAAGATGGAAAGAAGGAAGGAGGTTTTAAAAGGATTTATTTGCACGAGGAGGGTGTTCCTGGGTCAAGATGTGGGTCTCTTGTTTCGCTCCATGGAGGTGATGTTCCTGTTGATAGCGGGTTCATCCAGGCAGCAGCTCTGGTGAGCCAGCCTGCTCTTTATTCCAAGGAAATTATGAGTCAGCATCCAGTTGGACCGGCGATGGTGCACCCAGCTGAAACTTCATCAAAAGGGCCTGGTTGGATTGCTCTTCTTGAACCTGGAGTTAAACGCGCATTAGTTGTTGGGATTGGGATCCAAATGCTGCAGCAGGTATTGTTCAAGTTCACCTTTCATTACATGTATAAAACGGAAGTTTGTTAAGCCCCTGTTTGGTATGGATTAAAATCTAAATTTTAATTGAAGTCAAAGTCAACTATTAATTTTAACCATATATTTCATGAGATCCACTACTTTTCAACCACACATTTCATCAACTTCTATCAAAATCTACTAAAATTCTGTTTTTTATCCCACCAAGCAGGGTCTAAGTGTTAAACCTATTATGAACCATTCAAGTTAATCAACTCATAAATTTCAGTTTCAAGTTTAGAAGTATTGCAGTAAAATGCTCTATAATATTGTTATGTACTAGAATGAAATTATTTGTTTCTTGACATTTTTTTTTCCTTGGGCTTCTACCTCTGTGTATTGCTCTTTCTTTCTTTATTTGTATGATTTGGGGCAGATGCACAAATTACTTTATAAGTACAAGAAAGTCAAGTAGGTAGTTCGGTTCAAGTAGATAGAAAGGAATTCCTTAACAGCTAAAGTATCTAACTGGCAACCGGGGGTAGAGAAATATGGTTGGGTATGCCTCTATGTTATGATGGTGAATGGATAACCTGTTTCATGAAATAATTCACCTCCAGGCCTTAATAAAATTAATTAATTTNTTATGTTATCATGTTAATGGTCCTGCTAATATCTAGTGTTCATCTGTGATATATTACTTCCTCCTGCCAATCTCATTCATTATAGTTACTGCCGTTACAAGGTTTTGAGTTCGCCATTCCATGACAAGACATGACTTATATTAACTTATCCTATACATTTGGTGGCATTGCCTTGTCCATTCTACTGAAGATTTAATCCATTTTAGAAACAAGACGTTAAATAAAACCTTTGTAGAGAAATTTGTTGTGGCTATTAATTGTCGCCATTGTTTGCTTATTTCTTCATTTTTATTTGGAAAATCCCAAAAAATGATAAATAAAAAAAATAATAATAATTTGTTTTCTCTAATAACCTTATTGATTTTAAGATGAGTAGACTTTGTTGGATAATAGACTTGTCCAAACTTGCTCCTAATTCTTTCTCATGTTTCTGCAGTTTTCTGGTATCAATGGGGTTTTGTACTACACACCTCAAATTCTTCAGCAGGCAGGCATTTCAGATCTTCTTTCTAACCTTGGCATTGGATCGGAGTCTTCATCTTTCCTCATTAGCGCATTTACAAATTTTTTGATGCTTCCTTGTATAGCTGTTGCTATGAGGTTCATGGATCTATCTGGCAGAAGGTAACTTCTTTCCATTTCTTAATTTCTCTTCTTTTCTGATGCTGACTGGTCTCTGTAGCTTCCATCTGAACTTCTCAAATTTCGGGTTTGGACATTTCTTCCAATCTTTTTGGTCAACATCTTGTCCCTCATCCAGTTAGAAGTGGCTGAGTATAAAAAAAGTCATTTTTTCTGTAATAGTATCTCCATTGTTAACTGATAAACAGACTCAATGACAACGAGTAGGTTGATTGAATGAGTTCATAATAATCCTTTTCTTTTGGGTAAAACCATGTTAGAGCATCTCCAAGTGACTCTTTAAACATGAGATACTCTCTATTTTAAAGAGTCAACATTTAAAATCATGCTCCAAGAGACTCTTTAAATTAATATTTTAATTTAGAGAAACTCATTGTATAATTAAATGCATTCAAAGCATTTCAATTTTCAATGTAGGACTAGTTAAAATAAAAGATAAAGAAAAATAATAAATATTTTTTGGGAGTAGTAAAATTAAGTGTCAAATATAAAGAGTTTGTTGAAGTACTTCAAAAATTTAATTCTCTAAATTTATAGATACTCTCAAATGATAGAAAAGGATCTCTTGGAGATGCTCTTAAAGAAATGTAATTGTCTTAAATGTGTGTAGAGTTCTCTTTTATGATATCCTAATGAGAAAAATACCACATCGCTCATTTTACAGGTCCTTGCTGCTCATGACTGTCCCGGTGTTGATAGTGTCACTCATCATCCTCATCATTGGTAATGTTTTTGATTTTGGAACCATAGCACATGCCGTTATCTCAACAATCTGTCTAGTTACCTACATCTGCACCTTCGTTGCGACCTATGGGTCAATCCCGAATATTCTCTGCTCTGAAATATTTCCTACAAGGGTTCGTGGAATCTGCATTGCCATCTGTGCTCTAGTTTTCTGGATATGTGATGTCATTGTTACCTACACTTTTCCCTTGTTGCTTAGTTCGATTGGGTTGGCTGGTGTTTTTAGCATTTATGCCGTTGGATGTCTCATCTCCTTGATTTTCATATACTTGAGGGTTCCTGAAACAAAGGGCATGCCCCTGGAGGTCATTACAGAGTTCTTTGCTGTTGGAGCGAAACAGGCTGCTGATAAGCACGAGTAATGGGAGAAGCTCAACTCTGTTGTTAGTTCTTCTTTGGCACTATATTATGCTGTCTAGCGAGTTTTGTGCTGTGTAATTCGATTGAGAATTCGTTTATTTGGTAATTTATATAATTGAGAGATGTTAAACCTTTTCTCATTGTCCTAAATAGGATTGCTGGAATCCGTTACCTTTGGTACAACTAAACTGCAAGCTGGTAAAGAGCTTAGTATGAATGAAGGAAAAAGAATAAGAAACACAATGCACTGGGGATGTAAAGCTGGTTTGGCCGAGCTTGGCTTTCAAGGCCCGCGCAGCCTTCTTTTATTTTATTGCCATTTGGACTGTGCCTGACCATCTAGTGGTTCAATACCATTAGGTAAATGGCAGTACATGTGGAGTTATGAAAGAAACGTTATATTTGAAATATGAAAAAGGGGGTACTGTGGGTAATTTCTTCAAAAGAAATTTGATCTCGTCTCGAACGTGTTATGCTCGATCATACTCCAACCAGTTGAAAAGTATGAACTATTACTTTTTGTAGTTTGAAATTTACAAATGCACGATATTATGGACAGATAATAAAGTGTGAATAGAATGTCGATCATTCAAGGACTTGTTTCTAGTTAGCCTACTAAATTTTGATTTAAACTAAAAACTAACTAAACGAACTGAAGCTTGAATGAAATTTTGGAGAAACAGTTTTGCTACATACGTCTTGGTTGATAGTTTTGTTTACATTATATGATGTGACACACAATTTTGCTATTAATTTGAACAACACTAAAAACAATGGCCTTGATTTTTACGCATTAGGGAATGCCAACCAAGATGTACAAAATGAAATGTACAAGTAGCTTAATTTTTGGAGAAAAATCGAAAATGAAAAGACTGCAAGTGGATTAAGTGGTGGATTTAGTATGTGGGCAGTGAGGTTCATTGCCCTCGCACTAAATTTAAATCCAAGATTTTGCACAAAATTTTCAAAAAATTCCTTGTAGATTTCAATTTTGTCCCAACAATCAAAATTTTATAAAATCTTCCCTCACAACTTTACAATCCTTGCTCCGTCCCAGAGTGGATAGATGTCCATCAAATCTAAATTTGACGAGTTCAGGAATTTTTCCAATAGTTCATATTCATGAAATGCAAGTAGAGAGAATGTCATTCAAATCTAAATTTGGTAACTTACTAATTTTTCTGATAGTTCTTATTTAGGAAGATTTTTCTGATAGTTGTGGCGAACTCACCAAATTCTTCGACTCACTCACCCTTACCCCTTCCCTATAAATTTATTCCATCTCCTACGCTAAGTATCAGATGAAATCCAGCGATCATTATTAGAACTGTATGGCATTGTACTTAATCTGTTAGTTCAGTTGGTTGTCCAATCTTGTATGCTATTTATATAGCTTTGTACATTCATTTAGTGTAACTTTGATCAATAATAAACTACATATTCTTTATTTCAATTCTGAATCTAACTTGGTATCAGAGCAGATTCTTTTTTGCGCACTTCTTCCTCACGTATTCAATTGATCCGATCTTGAATTCAATTCTCAAATGGATTCAATGGAATTTGAAGATAAGTAGATAACTCCAGTTTTAGATCATCCATGAGTTGTTGTAAAAATTACGTGATTTGTGTAATGAATTATCAACTATAAGCATGAATCAAATAATAGATATGATAATAGAGTTAGAAAAATTGGCTTAAGAAA
>CAIGRN010032804.1:0-10092 GCA_903798345.1 Fraxinus anomala
TTATACAATGCTCTATCTCTATGGTATTATCCTCTTCTTGTTTCTTTAATTAGTCTAACTGCAATATGTATCAAATACTAGTTGACACGTAGACCTAAATAAATGGACACACAGGTCTATAAAATTACAACAGACTCCCATGTTCAAAATAAATAAGAGCTCACGAGCCTATAAAATAATAAGAATAAAACTAATCATTCAACACATCCACATGGTCGAGTACATAATTATCCACTAAGAAAACATTCATCATAAAAATGCTTCCCTGCATAATATCTAATATTATATGCATATATGTTTCAAGTTTCTAGTAATTANTAATATTATATGCATATATGTTTCAAGTTTCTAGTAATTAAGGTTCTCTAAACTAATTTAGACAAATATATCGGAATAATTAATTAATTAATTAATTTAATTAGCGGGTTTATTTAATTAAAATCAAATTTTAATTAAATACTAAATTAGAGTCCAACTTTAATTCCAAGATATTAGGGAGAAATTATTAATTAAAATTAAATACCAAATTAAATTCCAACTCTAATTTCAAAAAAAAAAATTATGGCGGGATAATTTAATTAAAATCTAATTCTAATTAAATGTCAAATTAGAGTCCAACTATAATTTCAAGAATATATTAGGGTGGATGATTAATTAAAATCATATATCTAATTAAATATCATATTAGAATCCAACTCTAATTTCAATTGAATTAACATTTTAATTTAGGATAAAACTCCTAAATAAAATAAAACTCAATTTAGGGTCAAAATTTAATATTTAAGTTAAAAATCAATTTTAACGAAAATATAAAAAGTCGTCAATTTTAAATAAAATTTTAAACGAATTTTAATTTAAGATAAAACTCATAAATAAAATAAAATTCAATTTAGGGTCAAAGTATAATATTTAAGTTAGAATCTAATTTTAACGATAATATAAAAATTGTCAATTTTAAATAAAATTTAAATTTGGGTCAAACACTTTTGAAATTCATTAATAATTAAATTCAAAACCATTTTGAAATTGAATTTTAACCCCAATTTTAAAAATAAAAACAAGTCCTTCAATTTCAAAAATTACAAGACAAGTCCTTTGTTATAAAATTGCAACTTGACCCCTCTCATCATAATTGCAACCGGGGCTTGAAATTTCACAAATTTCATATGAGGCTCCCATCCCCAAATACTCCACCTGTAAACCTTAATATCCTTTCGATGGCACCGACTACTGCCAGACGCCTTCGTAGCGTGTGTCGCTGCTGTATCGTCAGCACATGGCGCCGTAGAAGCAACAGTGCACAGATACGTAGGAGCAACGATCACGCTGCAACAATAACAGCGATGAAACGCCGATCCAGTTGACATCGACGACTAGCGCTTTTATTCATGGCGAGGCCTGTAGCTGAGGTGTAGTCGCCGCGAGGAAGCAGTGCTGTATTCCTATGCCTGTACGTCGGCGACCACTGCTGCTGCTAGCACTGTCATCGGCTCACCTATTTTCAACCCAAATTTTTGATCCAAAATTGATTTTCTTTTCAAAAACAAATTTTTGAAGATGAAAAATAACTTTTCTAAATTACTAGATTCAATAATAACAACAACAATCAATTTTTGATGTTATATGAAGAAAAACAATTTCTAATAAGTACAAAATATGCTCTAATATTATTGTTGGAAATTTAATTAACATGCACAGTGGTAAATAAATCAAATTCCAATTCCACCAAGGATCTTCATTGTATTTAAAAAGAAAATGTGATATAAGTTGTAACTTTTGTAAATTCTACAAACTCTTTAATGATCTTGAAACACGAACAGTCACGATCAAAGATACCAAGCCTTTAAAAATCTCGAAGATGATTTCTGTTTGTTTGACCCACGCTAATTTTTAAAGAGTAAAAAGGTAAATTTACATTTTTCATATAAATTACAATTAAAATAATTAAATTAAAAAAACCAAAAATACAAAAGAACAAAACAACCCACCCCCGCACCCAAGTCCATCTTCAACAACCCCTATCCCCATCCCAAACGCCCCACCCCCACGCCCAAATCAGAACCAGAAAATTCACTGTCGGCTACCGTCAGTCATGGTAAATTTGATTACAAATCCACCACCCCCACGCAATGAACGTTCAAGAAGGCCTCTAGTATCTGTATCTCTTCAAAAGTCCCAACTCAGGAGGCGAAACAGATATGAAATTTGTAACGAGTGGTTGCCCATTTCTTTTTGCCAAGAATTTCAACCATTCACAAAAAATCAACAGCCTTTTTATGCTTCCAGTATATGTATCTATGTTTTGGGTGTTACTATGTACTGATATAATCAAAGAAAAAAGTAAATTTCATCAGCGTACTCCCCAACCCACAATTCCATTTCATGGCGGCCTTCATCTCTTGTCGATTTGAGTTCATTTATGGTGTGTTGGCAGTTTTGGGTTGGTTTAATGGGATATTGGAGTTGTAGTAGCTTTACTGAATATCAGTAATTGGGGAAAACTGTGGGGTGATGGTGATAAAGGGGGACTAAAGCAATGGTCGTATAGGCTGTTTGTGTGGTTGGAAAAAATATGGAGCAGTTGTTGGAGAAAAGTAGAGATCGAGTGTGAATCTAGAATTGGGAGATGAAACAGTGACGATTACGAAGTGGGTTGAGAATTGTGGTTGGCCGGTGCATTGTGGTTGACCGATGTGCGACGAGCATTGGTTTAATAGGTATGTTTGGGTGGTTGTCTTGCAGTTATTGTGATTTTAGCAGGTGGCGAGGATGATCGACTAAGGATGAGTTTGTTTGGGTGGTTTGTGGAGTTTGAGGTGGTTGTTGAGGTGACAATGAGCAGGTGGCGGTGGCCGTGGCGGTGGTTTTAGGTAAGGGTTGGACGGGGTGGGGAAGAAAGAGATTGATTTTTTTGATTTAATTATTAATATTCTAAATATATTTGTATTTTTTTTGGGGAAACGTGATTTCACTAAAATACCCTTACTTTATTAAAATATGACGATTTCCAAGGTCAAACTAACTGGAACCGTCATTTTGGATTTTATCTGTGATTTTTTTAAAAAAAATTTGGTACTTTGGTGGCACAAATAAAATATTTGGATCAAATTTACTCTAAAATGAATGATTTTGTATCTTGGCTACAGTTCTCCCTATTTTAAATGATACATAGGTAGATACGAACAAATTTCTCTACTCAATAGAACATATTAATAAAAGGAATCATGAACTAAAATAATATTATTTATCGTGATTGGAAGGATCTAATTGTATTAAACATTCAACTATAATGTCAAGAAAATAAAATTAAATAACATTTTATATTTAGTGAATATATAGCACATGTTTCATATGAATTAAAATTCAGAATTTAATTTAAGTCAAAGTTAATTACTAATTTTAATTACACATTTTATGGGATCATAATTTTTCAACCACACATTTCATCAATTTTTATTAAAATTTACTAAAAATTTGATTTTAATCCCTACCAAATTGGAGTTATAATATAGAATAGTTTATTGTTGTAGACCAAGAATGAAAAAGTTCACCAACTCTAATAGTAATATCTTCCATTTTTGAAATTATATCACATTTTAAATTTAACGAAAATAAAATTTAATTTACTAATGTTTTGGGTGCAGAATACAATCAAAACGTTTTAAGTTTTATGTTAGGCTTATTACCACAAAATATCTATATGTTTGTCGTTTAATGTGTAAAACGTCTATACGTTTCAATTTTTTGCATTTTCACCCATATTTTCATGTTTCACTGTGGAAAGTATTATTTTCATCGATTTTTATCCAATTTCTCAATTAATAATTGAAAAATTATAAATATACTCTCCTATTTAAATAAAAGAAAAATAAAAATAAAGACAAAATACAATCATACTCTCAATTTTTTCAAAAAAAAAATAATAATAAATTCCAAACAAATTAAATTAAAAAATAAAAGAAGAAAAGAAAAAATATTGTAAATTGTGTTGTTATCTATTTTTTCTATTCGTGTTCTTATTGATCTCAATAGGATGAGTTTAAATGTTATATCCATACGTCATTTTCTAGTTTATTGGGGGTGTCCCTCAATTAAGTTTAGAAGGAAAAATCTGAAAATGGCTTAGACTAGGTCTCGAGGAAGGTATAAAAAGCCATTTTGAATTCAACTTTTGTGGTGTCCCGTCCACACAATGCTGCCATATTCCAAATTTGGATTGTTTGATGATAGGGCAGGCTAAAGGCGTGTGAAACCAAAGAGTTGGTTCGTTGGTTACTGCTGCTTCTTTTCACTATTTTGGAGTTATCAAGGATAGTATAGATTTTTCGAAAAGTAATGACATTCTCAATCGACGTTGATGTTCAAGACTAGTTTAGGAAGAAATAGCGTCCACAGTTCACAATTGGTGACCATTAATTGAATGGGAGATAATCACGGAGACATTTCAATTTAATATATATCATTTTTTCCTTTGAAAATTGTAAATGCGGGAATTGATGTTTATTTTCGACATGTTTATTTCTCTAAATAATAATTATTCTCATTATTTTCAAAATATATTTTTTCACTCACTTTTTTTCTATTATACATTTTTCAATAAAATAATAATATACGTAAATTCGATATTTTTCCTTGTTTTTTTAAACACACATTTTCCATCTATCTATCATTCAAAAATGTGTTCTTAGCAAAAAAAAAAAAAATGGGACTCAATTACGTGCTTAATACTAAGAAATATTATAAATCTTTTAAAAAAAAATTTATTTATATTTAGTGTTGATTGAATTGCAACTCTGAATAATTTGCTCTTTTAAGTTGACTAAAGTGAATCATATGAAACACAAACATCTTAATTTCCTCAAGTGAGCCATATGAAACACAAACATCTTAATTTCCTCATTTCATACATGGAAATGTTTAAAGTGCGTGGAAAAGGAATAACATTCTCCACTTATTTTCTTCTCAAAGGTAAATAAAGGCAAAAGAAGATTAATAAATGTGTAATTAGTCATCTTTAGCAACTTGCACATGGTTTCTTATCATTTTTCGAGGATTTCTATGAGAAAATGTTTCTTAATATCCGAAGTCGTTCCCACAAAACACTTTTTCGACCGTGAATTAAAAAAATATTTAGCAATCTAATTTCGACATGTATTTTAATAGTTGACATCGAATTTTGTACCTCCAACGTGATCAATAGATTCCAAGACTTCTCACTCCCACGTAAGTCTGATTCATGTACATTTGGACAAACTGTTAGTTATATGTGACTTCCTCCAGTGATGGTAGAGTTGACCGTGTGCACTCTGATGCTCAAGTTAATAGAAGTAGTAGGTACGGGTGTGGGAGTTGCTTTAGATGCAACTCTCCAATATAAAAAAGAGTCAATTTTGGGAAAAACTGTGATAATAATAGTTAGGATAGCTTTTGAGAATTTAAACTTGCATTACATTTGAGATGAAAATACACGTAACCTCATCCACGCGGTTGATGCCTCTTATCAATGGCATCAATCAATCATAAGTATTTAATACTAATAACATTTTGTTGCCCATAATTCTGACAAAAGGCTTAAACTCGACATAATAGGGAAGGTAGGGTGGTAGTAGCAATGAATTGTCACATCAATCACTAATAGATTTCCATAAAAGATCTCATGCCGATCCCTTTACAACCTCTCCTGCCATAAGGATTTGGTTATGTGCAGAGGGTTGACTTTAGCCAATTGGGCAAGGCTTTCTGTACAGGTTCGGTCTCTTCATGGGATTTGGCAAACTAACCTCCTGGCAGAATGACGTGGAGTGTGGGCTCTAGGTCCAGGTGCCACGTAGGATATTCTGAGGCTTCTTCAATCGAGGTATAACAATAGTCCCCAAAATCCATGTATGGATATTTATATATTGTGTGGACTTTTGTGTTGAGGTTGTTGGAGTGAGATGCATGCTTTTGCAAAGAAAAAATGTTTGAAGAATAATGTAGTATATCTCTATCCCCGAAATCCAAGTATGGGTATTCATATAATGCATGGACTTTTGTGTTTAGGTATAATAAGTTGGACAGTCATGGAGTGTGTGTAGTTATGACATGCGAGCCTGTTCATACACTTGAAGCTCGTTGACAATAATGTAGTATATTGCGCCTCGACTGACGAAGTCCCAAAATATCCTACGTAGTACCAGGATCTGGAGCCCGCACTCCACGTAATTTTGCCGGGAGGCAATTTGCTGAACCCCATGAAAGGACTAAACCAGTAAGTAAAGTCGAACCCATTTTTGGCTGGAGTCGACCCCTCATATAGAACCGAACCCTTATGGTGGGACAAGCTGTAAGGGGACGACATGAGATCTTTTATGCAAATCTATAATAAGTGATTGATGTGACAATTGACTACTATCGCCAGCCATACTCAACCTATTAGGTCAAGTCTAAGCCTTTTGTCTGAATTATGAGCAATAAAATAGTATTAGCATTAAATACTTATGATTGATTGTTGCCATTGACAAGAGACCTCAACTGTGTGGATGAGGCTACGTATATTTTCATTCCATGGCCAATATTCATCCTATTTTACTATAAAAGCTCACACAAAATGTCATTCAAAAGGTAATGCAAATTTAAACTTTCAAACTACAACTTTGCTATTCTAATTGTTATTATTACAGTTTTTTTTTCAAAATCGACCACCTTTTTATATTAGAGTCTCGCGTCTAAAGCACTTCCCACACCCATTCCTATTACTTCCACTAACTTGACCGTCGGAGTGCGTGCAACTAACTCTACCACCACCGGAAGAAGCCACGTATGGCTAACTGTTTGTCCATGTGTGCAAGAATTAGGCTTATGTAGACGTGGGAGGCCTTGAGATCTGTTGGCCACGCTAAAGGTACAAAATTTAAGGTCAACAGATTAACGCCGTCTGTGAAAAACCACACTTTAACCACGAACATCCTTGTGGTAGAAGCCATTAGTGAAATAAGCGTTTTAAACTCCACCCTTGAATAAAGGTTTTTGTTCTTAAAGGAAAAACAAATGAAAGTGCTAAAAAGTGCTCTTTGGAGTGTTATTTAGTACACAAGTTGTTTATATACCGTGCAAGGGGCCAGATGAGGTTTCTGAAGAAGAAGTTCTTCAGACTAATGTCAACGATCACATATCCCATCACTAGCACCATCTAGGTGGTGACACTATTGCATGTCTTGCAAGAGAGGTCGAAGAGATGGCGCCCACATGAAGAGTATTGCCCGATAAAATACTGCCATGCAACAGTTACTTATGCAACTGCAAGAACAGGCTGGGTATAAAATGTCTCAACAAAATGCTTTTCAATAAGATTAGGAAGAACATAACCAAATGGCTTACTCTCATAGGCAAATGGGAGAGGCTAGCTCAATTGAAAGGGAAGTTACAGTGAATGTGTTAACTAATTGTGTATGCAGATGACCTGTTGACGACCTATCCCAAGAAGAAAAAAACTTCCCTTCAGAGTTTGCACAAGAGTGTGGGCCCCAAAGGTCATACAGTGTGTATCAATGCCAAGAAATAAGCCCCATCAACCACCTAATACACAAATGCCACATGGGTATAGGCAAAGTCATGAGTCCCAAGAGGTCCCTCCACCTAGAAATAGGCGAGAAAGAAGTGATGATGTAAATTTGAGAAACCAGGCTGGCACATCACAGTCGCCCTGATACTAGGGTGGGGAGGATGATTCAAATGGTCCATGCAAATCTTTTGAATTGGATGATAGTGATGAAAGTCTCCTATTTTCACAAGAGTTGAGAAACGTCCATGTTCCCAACCACTTTGTGCCACCAAAATCCCCAAGTATGAAGGAAATGATGATCCAACAAAATATCTTAACAACTACAAGACCCACATGAGCTTGAGAGGAGTCTCGTATGCATTAAAATGTAGAGCTTTCTACCTTAAACTTACAAGAGCTACGAAAATATAGTATTGTTGTATACCATCTAGGAGTATCTGTAGCTGACCGGATCTCATGAAGGCCTTCTTGAACCAATATCTATCAAGCAATGAATGGGAGGCCCCCATTTCACTTCTGCAGGATATGAGGGAACAAATAGGTGAAACTGTGAAAAGTTACTTAGCCTGTTTCATGGATTAAATGATTTATTGTGAGCAAGTCACTAATAGAGAGAGGCTTTTTTTTAGCTTTAAGATGAGGCCTCATTATGAACACACTCTTCTAGAGAGATGTGCGAAACAAGAATCACCCCACCACCTATGATGTCAGTGTGTAAATGATGAGAAGCGAGATTGTTAATCAAGAATTAATAGACTATTGCAACCAAACCTATATGGGATTATTGCAACCAAACCTATATGGCATCGCCACAGTTAAAAGTGATAAAATGAGATAAAATGAGTGTTATCTTAATTCTTCGATAAAAGTTGAACCTCGAAGCATTAACATGGTATTGATTGATACCGAAATGCTTGATGCACCTGGAGAATGACAAACCCTGAACAAGTGAAAGATATTGAAATGACAGATGCCCCTACAGAATGGGTGATCCCAGAAGAAGGGACCATGGATACCGGACTAGATCCTTGAATCATAAAGGCCAATTCTCAAACGACCCCAGTAGAAGAATTGAAATTCTTCCTAGTAGACCCACAAGATCTCACAAAAATGCTCCAAGTAGGAAATGAGTTAATTTGGAAGGCAAGTAGAAGCTCAAAGGTTTCTGCTAAAAACCTGAATATATTTTTTAGAAGCATGAAGACATGGTGGGCATGGCCCCAAGATCAATATTGATCCAAAATTCACTCCTCACATGCAAAATGGAAGAACCCTTAGCCCGAAAAGATACGAAGCCTTGAAAGAAGAAGTGAAAAAATTGATATTTAATGGGTTCATCAGAGAGGCTATTTATCCAAAGTGAATCTCTAATCCAATTCTAGCAAAGAAACGCAATAACAAGTGAAGGATATGCAAAAATTTCTCCAAAAGAATTTGTGTATTTTATTCTCAGAATCTATTATCAACAGAAATCGAATTTTCCTTTTCGTGGTTTATACAAAAAGTCGAATATTGTGAGCACGGTAAAGTTTATGTAAAATTTTTCCTACAATATTGGAGGGTTTTAGTTTTTGGAAAAATCTATATCATTTACGGTGTGGAAATTTTTATCTTTGACCGTCCGTATTTTTTTATTTTAGAGTTTTTTACCATATTTTCTTGTGTTGTGCGAATTAAAGAATTAATTACAAATCCCAATGGACCAGATGCTAAGATGGAATAGACCTACACAATTTTCCTCAAGTAAATAAATAGTAGTTTAGAAAATGGAATCAGCAAGATAAGATAAAATGGATATGTATAACATCACATAGAGTCAAAGAAATAATTGTTAACTACCTCAAAAAAAAACGTTAAAATTGCTAGAGAATTAACTTATTTATTATTATTTTTTTAAATTTAGCCCATGTCTCTTTTTAACTAACGGAGGGCTTAGTGTACGACACGTCTGGGCCAGACTTCAGGAGTTGTGGCTGCCTCAAGTCCAAAATTTTGGATTGATGATTAAGAATTAATTGTCAGGACGATGGCAGTAATGTTTTAAAAGCTTGCTGGTAACGTTTTTTGCTTCCTTTAAGGAAGTACAATTTGTCCCCAAAATTTACATACTAGTGAATTCATTCCAAACCTTTAAAAAATGACTTTAATTCTCTAACATTTACTTCTTTCTGCACATTTCATCCTTTTTTTATTATTAAGTCAACTTTTACCTTAGCCCCCATTTGACAACCATTATTTAGGAAAAGTAATGTTTTGAATTGTAATTTTTAGGAGAATCTATGGTTAAAAAGTAGGAAACAAATTTTGATTTATGCGCAAAATATTTTATTGTGTGAAAGTGTCGTTGAAAATAAGTATGTAGAAAAAATAGTTTTAAAATAATGGTTGTCATAGAGTGGCTTAGGGGCCGTTCTTTTTGGCCGTTTTGGGTCGTTTTCTGTTTTCGATTTTTCAAAATAGTAAAAACGCGTTCTCTTTCCTATTTTCGAAAACGCTTTTTTGAAAACGAAAAAAATTTGTACAGAAAACACAAAACGATAAAATTATCG
>CAIGRN010032810.1:4351-14402 GCA_903798345.1 Fraxinus anomala
TGAAAAAAAAAAAAAAAAAAAAAAAAAAAAAAAAACCATCTTAAGGTAGCGGAATATTTAGATGCTAAAAAAAATTCTTTTAAATATCCAGTTGATCCATTATTTTTTCTAACTTTCCTTATTTAAGGAGAGAACAAGAATTGGAACATCGGAATATTTGAAAGTAAGGTAGTTTTCTAATTGCCACGGCCGCCACACCTTTCCCTTTGTAATTATCCCTGTTTGGGACCGCCACCACACTTTTCACCGCACCACCAACAAGTCCAGCAAGGTAGTTTTCTCATTTCTGCATCAAAGCCCAAAAGGTACCCCATTTTTTGCCAAGATTTTCTTGAAACAGTACTTCTCCAAAAAAAAATGAAGCTGTAAATAAATTCAAGAAAGATGGCAGATTACTAACCATTTCAAAATTCAACTATTTTCTTATGGCTTTGGTCACAGCAATGAGTTTAAATTAGCATCGAAATTAAAGTCCAAATTATCATTTGTCGATTTAGCCCATGATAATTGCACATACTTAATTTTGGTAACTAGTTACTGGAAGAAGAATGGGTTCCAACCCAATGTTGCTACATTCACTACATTGAACAATTCATTCTATCAAAATGGAAGATTGCATGATGCCTATGAGGTGTTTGATATAATGATTAAAATTTGGTGATTAAAATGGTTGGTAGGGAAGGCAAGGGTGGAGACGGAGAGTTTCAGCGGTGGGTTGTGGCTAGGGAAGAGCAATTGATTTTGTTTTGGGATGGAAGTGGAGGTGGAGGTAGAAATTGGTGGGAAAGGCGTAGGCTACGGTGGCGAAGAGTGGTAGCGACGGGTTGTCGATGTGGAAGAAGGAGGAGGCGGGGTTGGTTTTGATTCAGTTTTTGTGGGGTGATGTTGGGGGTGGGGTTAAGGGAGATGAACATATTTATTATTATTATTATTATTATTATTATTATTATTTGTTTTATGTGAAAAATAATGAATTTACCATTATGCCCATTTTAGATTTGATCAAAATCAATATTATTGATCAACTAACGGTCAAATGAATGGTTTCCATTTATTTGGACTCCAGTTGCATATTTATGAAAGGTTTGGGACTTTCGTTGGCACAATATGAAGATTAAGGTAAAGTCTACAAAAATTGAAAATTTTAGGGACCGCTGTTGCAATTGTCCCTATACTTCATTTAATTGTGAATGATGGTTTCAAATTAATAACACCACAAATTTTCAAAATGAGAGAGGCTATTAACTATATTACTTTTTCAGATTCTTGAAAACAAGAATTTAGAACAATATGCAAAAATTTGGAATGGGAAAAAGAAAATTTATTGATAACATTCCAAATAGAGGAAATTCAAAATTTGTTATGCTAAAGTCATGTGTTGACTACGCACATGCTATTAATGTTCATGTTAATTCGAAGCAAACCCAATTTCATGTCGAAGATTCGGACTAGGAAACCGCATTTAAGATTATGAAATTTTTGAAACATTTCTATAATGCAACAAAAGTTCGTTCAGGTGTTGTTCATTAACCAACAAGTTATGTTGTACTTTTACTATTAGTAGACATTGCTAACAAATTTTTGAGTTACAAGTACGATCAATTTTTTCAGAAAATATTCATGCGATGGAAGAAAAGTTTCAAATATATTATGAAAACGTGCCATTAATTTTTCCCGATAGTTGTAATGGTTCCTCACGTTAAATTATTTGGAGTTTAATGTGCTATGGAACAACTTTTAGAAAGTTTAAGTTTTAATATAAATATTACAAATTAAGAATTGGAATGTTATATTAATGAATTGTATAATTTCTATTTAAGTAAATATGAAAATGATGAAAGTGTTTGTAACTCTACGAGCTGTGCTCCAAATTCCAAGGGTAAATCTTCTTTTTATTCCGAGATCGCTAAGAAACTTCAAGGTGCGTTTAATTCTAACACTGGCACGAATACTACAAATGCTGAATTAGAAAGATATTATCTATTTAATCATTAGGATGGAGTATTAAATTTAGATATCTTAAGATGGTGAAAAACAAACAAAAGATCGTATCAATAATATCAAAAATGGTACGAGATCTACTAACAATTTCGGTTTCAATATATAGTTGCATTTGAATCTGCTTTTAGGGTAGATATAGGATATTGGATGAAAGAAGGTGAAGGCTCAAAGAAGAAATTTTAGAAGCTCTTATATGTGTGAAATATTGGATGTTCTTGATAAGTGTAGTTTCTACACTTATTCGAGATCCTAAATATTAATATTTTATTGTCTTTTGGATAAAATTCTACCTAATTTATGTTATATTGTATTTTTGTAGGTAAAACTTTATGTTTAATGAAGAATTGAGAAAAAGAATGCAAAAGTGACGAAAAATGGCAAAATCCTAAGATGAAATCTCGGAGAAAAATAATACAGTAAATGGATTAGAGTTAAATTGGCTTCAATGGACTTGTATTGAAAATTTTAATTGGACTTCAATGTGGGTTACACACGCGCACACACATAACCTACACACGGAGAAACAAAAAAAAAAAAAAAAGAAGAAGAAGAAGAAGAAACCGCTGCCGGCGGAGACAGAAACAGAAGAAGAAAAAAAGGGCAAAGAAAAAAGAGAGAGAAAAAAAAAAGAGAAGAAAGTCAAAGACCACGGCTGCTGCTGCCAGAAAAAAGAAGAAAGAAAATAAAAGAAAAAAGGAGAAAGAGAGAAAGCGAAACTGCCGGCAAAAATATATATACAAGCAGACACGAGAAATTTCACGTTTTGTCAATTTTTGGTAATTTCTTTCCACTTTTGCGTGTTTTTATTTTTACAGTATGAAGAACTAATTTTTATATTAGGGAAAACAATGTAGTCAATTTGTAATCTTTTATTTTTTATTCAAGATTTATGTGATTTATTCTTATATGTATTGGTTTTACTATGAATTTAATACATTGAATTACTTAATCACTAATTTGATAATTACGTGAGTCTCTTACGAATCGAGAAGTGAGTTTGAGATTTAGACCATATAGTAAAATTCGGTAAATTAGTATATCGTGTAGAGATGCATATACTAATTATTGCAGTCACAATATGAATTCTTAGAACTAGTATTTCGTTTAACTAAGGTTGATTCACATAGAGATATGAAATTTAATTAGTTAAATAGGCTCAATTAGAACTCGAGAATGGTAAATTGAATACAATAGAAGAATTCGATCGAACACTACACTAGGTTATGAATTTTTAATTAAGAGTTAAGGTGATCAATAGATGAAATTGTTATGCTCTAATATTCATCACATATTTGAACCTTCAATTATCCATTGTGTGCAATCTTTTTATATTTTCAATTAGTTAAAAGTAGTTAGGAAAAATAATCACAACCATCATAATTATTTTCTTACTTTTGTCAAATATGAGTTAGAAAAATTAAATTAAGTCCTATAGTATAGTTTTCGTGGGAACGATATTTGGACTCAAATATTCACTATGCTGCTTGTTACGATATCGTACACTTGCGATATAAAAACACAACAGTTCTCAAGTAAGGAGGACGCAAGATAAAATGATTGACTCTAGACTTCAAGAACTTGCAAAAGAAGTCATAGAAAATTAATTTGCAAACGTAGAACGATTTAAACAACTAATTATAGTTAAGTAGACCTATTTAAGATGTACTTAAACTATATATACAAATATTGACCACAAGGCGCTATTTTGCATTCTTCCCACATTTTTGCAAAATAAGGATCCTCCCTGTATAACTCTTTTGTCACTTCAAAACCCAGTACATTTACTTCCAATATTGAAAGCAAAGAATGTCTACGACTTAAAGCATCTGCCACCTGATTCTGTATACCTGTTTATGCTTGAGAGCAAAAGAATATGACTGCAAAAACTCACTCAATTTTGAGTGTGTGATGTTAAGCTTCTGTTGAGTGTGCAAATACTTCAAAGCTTCATGATCAGTGAATAAAATAAATTCCTTAGGAAGGAGAGAATGACTCCAATGATGTAGAGTTCGAACAATGGCATAGAACTCTTTATCATTTGTAGAATATTTCCTTCGAGAATCACCCAATTTTTCACTGTAAAAATGCAATTGGTTTACCCTGTTGACTGAGAACTGCCCCAATACCCAAATTAGAAGCATCACATTCAACTTGACACAGGTTATCAAAATCTGGTAATGATAATATTGGGGCTTCAGTTACCTTCTTCAATAATTGAAAGCTTTTTTTCTGCCTCACTAGTCCACTTGAATAATCCCCTTTCAAACATTCTTTAATTGGAGAAATAATGGTACTGCATCCTTTGATAAATCTCCTGTAAAATGATGCAAGGCCATGGAAGCTTCTGATGTCGTGTAGAGACTTTGGGGTAGTCCAGCTTATGATTGCATCAACCTTGCTGGGATCCATTTTAATTCCTTTGCTTGAGATAACATAGCCCAAAAATACAAGGCTGTCTGTGAAGAAATGGCACTTCTTCAAATTCGAAAATAGCTTCTGCTTCCGTAAGGTTTTGAACACCTGGTGAAGATGCTCCAAATGTTCCTTCTTACTTTTGCTGTATATTGAAATATTGTCAAAATACACCACAATAAAATCCCCAATAAATGATCTAAAAACATGATTCATCAAATGCATAAAAGTACTAGGAGCATTAGAAAGTTCAAATGGTATGACCATCCATTCGTAAAGGCCATCTCTGGTTTTAAATGCAGTTATCCATTCATCTCCTGGCCTCATTCGAATCACATGATAACCACTACAAAGATCTATCTTTGAGAAAATGTTAGCACCATGAAGTTGGTCAAGAAGATCATCAAGCCGTGGAATTGGAAATCTGTATTTGATTGTAATCTTGTTGACTGCTCTGCTATCGATACACATCCACCATAATCTATCTTTCATTGGACAACAAGGGCAGGAATAGCACAAAGGCTCATACTTTTCTTAACCAAGCCTTTACCAATAAGCTCTTCAACTTGCCTCTGGAATTCTGCATTTTCTTTAGGATTCATTTTGTAAGCCGCTTTGTTGGGGATAACAGCTTCAGGCACAAGATCAATGCAGTGCTAAATGCCTCTCATTGGAGGCAAACCAAGTGGAATTTAATCAGGAGTCACATCAATAAATTCCTTCAGAATAGGCTGCATTATAGGAGGGATTTCATTTTGTTCTTCATTTTCTTCCAACACGACCAGAATACATATTTAAGTCGAAACTTCAAGCTCTTTTTCTAACTCAGAGTTGGAAAGAAAATTACCTCCCTCCACTTTAGAAGCCTTGGGTGTATTTTCTAACTTTGTTGGCCCCAATACAGTCTTCATCCCTTAACAAATAAGTATTTTTAAAACCATCGTGAATCACTTTTCGATCATATTTCCATGGATGACCAAGTAGCAAGTGACAAGCATCCATTGGAATAACATTGCATAATACCTCATCAGAATATATTTTTTCTAATAGAAAATTGAACGAGGCACAGTTTTTGTATCTTTACCTCATTTCCTTTGCGAAGCCACGAAAGCTTGTAAGGTTGAGGATGTTCTTCTGTCTGCAATTTTAACTTCTCCACCATAGGTGTTGCCACTACATTTTCACAACTTCCACCATTAATGATTCCATTGCAAACTCTCCCATTGGAAGTACACCTGGTGTGAAAAATATTATTGCGAAGCACATTGTCTTCAATATGAGTAGAGGATAAATTCCTCCAAGCCAACAATGCTTCTCCTTCATCTGCATAGACTACATTTTCTTCTACTACTTCTTCATCGAATGTTGGATTATCCAATACTTCAGTTTCACCCTCATCTTCCTCCACGAGAGAAATAATTTTTCAGTTAGGACAATCAGATGAAATATGACCCACACCTTGACATTTGGAACACTGACAAACATTTGTAGGATTTGGTCTGCTAGAACCAACAGTTGAAGCTTCTGGTTTTGGATAAACTTCGGTTGTTTAAGCCTTCACAGAATTATTTTTAGAAGGAACCGAACCACCTTTAAAAGGTTGTTCACAGTTTGTGGAACGATACCCTCCCTTTTGAGACTCCTTCAGCTGCCTTTCAACTCTATTTTCTAGCTTACACACATCATTAAAAGTCCAGTAAGGTTATAACTGTACAACATTTCCAATCTCAAGACATAACCCTCCAAGATAACGAGCCACAGTCTGTACTTCATCTTCCACAATATCACAGCGAAGCATCAAATATTCAAGCTCAGCAGTATAATCTTCAGCATTTAAATCCCTTTGCTTAAAATTGTGAAATTTTAGAAAAGCATCTTGCCTGTAGTTGTCCGGTAGAAATTTCTTTTTTAGTGCCTTGTGCATTTTCTCCCAAGTGACAATTTTGCCTTTTCCTTTTAGAGCACTCAACTTCTTAAGATGCTCCCACCAAATAGAAGCATGTTTCTTTAATTTAATTGCCACTAATTTCACCATGTGATTATCTGGGACATCTTTGTATTCAAAAACTCGTTCTACCGTATATAGCCAGTCATAAAATCATCCGGCTGAGCTCGTCCTTCAAATTCTGGAATATCTACTTTTATATCAAAGTCTCGCTGAAAATTTCTGTATGAACGATGCATTGCTGGACTTTGATTGTGAAAGGGATTTTCCACATCATCCTCATTATTAGAATCTTCATCATTATTATCACTATCAGAGGTATTGTGCCTTTGCAGTTGCACCAGTTGTTCCTGCAATTGCTGCACTTGTCGTCATAGATCTTCATTCTCTACATCACGAACATCACGCTCATGATTTGCTCCATTACCATCTGGACCACGGCTTCCTCAACCACGATTCGCTATTACAAGCTAAGGTCCGGACCTTGTGCTCTGATACCAATTTGATATCGGCTTTCTTTAGACAAGAAGCTCTTCTTTACAAGACAAAGGCTTAATATCTGTCATAAAATTTCAATCTCTGCCATTCCATCAGTGATAGCAAATTTTAATTAGGAAACCTTAGAACAACCTTCCAAGCATGGGTAAATGCATAAATTAAAAACGTTGTCTAAAAATTAAAAATTACAATTCTCAAACACTTGAAAACATAACCTGACTGTATTAGAGAAAAAAAAAACAGAAAATTTAATGAAGTCAAACTTTGGAAGTTGTGTAGTCCCGCCTATTCTGAACACCATCCATTCAAACTGTCATAACTTTCTCTATAAGTCTCCAAAAATTGCGAGGTTTGTGCATTGGAAACTAGACAGAGAGAGCTTTCCAAAGAGATAAAATTGGACTGCTGATTCTTTCCGAGCACTTCACAGCATTGGTCAAAGTTCGGTGTCACGGCAAAAGGCATATAGTACTTTTCTTTGGGATTAAAAAAAATGAACAATGCGGGCTTTCTCCAGAGAATAAATTTCGTAATGGTGACTAGTTGACAATTTTCTCAAATATTATTTTAAAGAAGAGTTATGGAGACAAATAATCTCCAAATATAGTCTTTGTTAAAGAAACCTATAGAGGTGTTGTGAACTACTCGAAGATGATGGAAAACAGAGATGCTCATGAAAAGAAATTTACCTCGTCTGGAGTTTCTCTTAGCAGCATGTTTTTTTCATCGTACACGAACCTCATAACTCCGTACTCCCAATTCTTTCCTTCCCAATATGCTATTAATAGACTACGTATTTTGTGGTCACGTCTCAATCGATTGGTGAATATATCTCCATCCTACCATACCAAAAGTAAAATGATGCAAAGAAAAAATTGTTAGAAACTAGGGACCATGTACAAAAAAATTAAATTAAATTAAATTAAAAATAAAAATTGAGCATACATACTTTATGGTGCATATCAGCAATTAATGTAAACAAGATACCAAAAAGTATTTTGTGCAAAACTTTGTACATCATAAAGGGGCTGGTAAAAGTATCTGATTTAGGCTACATTTTTATCAATATTATACTAAGAGTACGTTTGATTGCCAATATTTTTCAAGGAAAATGTGTTTTTCTACCTAATTTTTTACTTTTATGTCGTTTGATTGACAATTTTTTTCTTTGAGAAATATGTTCCTACTTTTAGTCACGTGATCATATTTTATTTGAAAACAAGGAAAATATTTTCTTTAGCAAGATATAGTTTTTATTTTCCAATTAATTTAGTATCTATTTCTCTCTCATCTATCTCATCTCTCTCATCTACCCATCATTAAAAATGAACAAGTATAATATTTTGTAAGTTGAAAACTAAATCAATCAAATACATTTAATTAATAATTTTCATACAAATAACTTCTAAGCAATTGAACTACCTAAAATTTATTATCTTTCCATGCAAATTTCATGCTGACAATCAAACGCACCCTAAAAGTTATTCCAGTAGAAAAATATTTAAATATGTTTCTCTTAATGTAGTTTAGTATCATCGTTTAGTAAATCATCAACTAAATCCCATAATTCCTCTAATCAAACCAAAGTGCTGCCTCCATTTCCTCCACAATTATCTCATTGCCATCTCTTCGAAAGTTCTGAGATTGGATCCCACTCCCCATTTGACAATTTATCAAGAATGGCAATTTTCTTTTACCTATGTTTCTGTCTCTTTTTATTGGTTCGAATATTTCAATGATTTCTTTGCCCTTTTGCTGAGATATGCCATGCTAAAACTATATAGTTAACATGTACGGATTAAAAATAGAGATAATTGCAGTAGCGGTACCAAACATTTCATTAAGTAGCAGATTTTGTCCAAACCTTTCATTTGTGCAACCCACGGTACCAAACCTTTCAAAATATCGAAGTTGAAATACAAATGAATGATTTTTGTTAATTTGACCGTTAGTTGACCCAATAATTTACTTTGACAATAATTTTGACTGATTTTAAAAGGTCAAAATGGTAATTTTACATTTTTGTATAATAAAATAATCAAAATCAAATAATTAAAATTAAAAACTCATTCCACTTCTTCATCTCCATCCACCCCCACCCCCACCTTCTCCTTCTCTTCCATCACCAGCGTCAGCGTCGTTGTCAATATGTCGCCATCCTCCGCTACATCCAACTTCACGGCAACCACAAATTCCTTCTCATTCGCACTTCCCTTACCCTTTGGAAATGTCTCTCTCCGACATAGACCTCTGTGCTTCGGCTTATGAGATCTTCCTCGCATCCACTCGCTCATCCTCTTCCAAACCCCTCACCTACACTTCCAACAACCAGAGCCATAATAACAATATTACTAGAAACGATGGTAATTCCCCGACAATTAACGGTAATAATTCGAATAATTTGTCTCCATCATTACAGAGGTCAATGAATTCGACAATGGCATCGAAGATGAAGAAGGCATTGGGGTTGAGATTCAGCTCGAAGTAGGGATTTGAAGGTGGGAGCCTAGGAAGTAACGGTTCGGGAGGGAAAATAAAAAAGCCAATGACTATAGGGGAGCAAATGTGTGACGACCCGACCTTGCGTCGGAGCCGTTATCATATCATACGTACTATCCGTTTTGGGAGAGCCTAGACCCATCTTACCCCTCACGGATTTCTGATCCGTCCCCCAGGATTCGAACCCAATTGGTACCAGGATTCAACTTAAGTCTCCCATATGATGGAGGTCTTGGGTTCGAATCCTGGGGGACGCGTCAGAAATTCATGAGGGATAAGATAGGTCTTAGCTCTCCCAAATCAGACAGTACGTATGATATGATAGCGGCTCCAGCGCAAGGTCAGGTCGTGCCCAATTGATACTAGAATTCAACTTAAGTCTCCCATATAATGGAGGTCTTTGGTTCGAATCCTAGGGGACGCGTCGAAAGCCGTGAGGGGTAAGATGGGCTTAGGCTCTCCCAAAGTGGACAGTACGTATGATATGATAACGATTCCGGGACAAGGTCGGGTCCCCAAATTTTATTGACTTAAATTTTGGTGCATTGCCGATATCATTTCATAATAACACTCGAAGCGAAATTATTTAATTTAAAAATTAAACTCTTGATTTATTTGAACGTTTAAATACCGAATCAAATATAGAGTCGCAAAATCTAGAATATTTAATAAAAGTAAGGAAAACACAAAATATCG